>JADLZN010003683.1:0-229096 GCA_018155175.1 Sinocyclocheilus anophthalmus | reverse complement strand
GGCCCTGTTTACACTTGGTATTAAGATGCGTTTTGGTTGATCGAATCACAAGTGGATGACACTAAATACAGATGTGAACAGGGTCTAAAATGTTCTTGAGCTTGTCTAAATTCAACCTCTTAGTAGTAGTCGAAAACACAGTTGACCGTATAGCTTTCATAGTGTAGATGCTCATGTGGTCGAATGTTTAAACAGCCAACTCTCTGCCTACTGAGCTGTCTTTTGTGGCTAATGTGTGAACATTATGGGAAACGCGCTTGCCAGACAGGATTTAAACTTTGTCAGCTTAAGTTTAGTTTGAAGACGAACATGTACCAAACACAATGTTCTCACAATTACTGATTTATAACAAGCACTCACTGCATTTGGTGTGGTCTTACAGCTGTTAGAGCAGAAATGAAAGCTGCTGCTGCTCCATGTGTTTTTCCATCATCTCCGGCTGTGTTTAAATGTAAATTAAGTGAGCTTATTTCAACCACTAAAACGAAAAAGTTCTGAAAAAGGTCATACGTTTACCCACCCATAGACCCTCGCCTCGACAAAATGAGTACAGAAGTGGTTGAAAGTGGATAAAAAAGAGACGGATTAAAACACCAGATGTAAACAGAAATGTCTCCCTCATCTGCTTGAATACTAATATTGTGCAGAATCTGGTGAACTCTTATTCATGAACTAGAAAAATACAGAGGTCACAGTCTTTAATACTTTAAAGCGTCTAAGAAAGCATTAGCTTTGCAGTTTCCTCGGAGGGATTGACCGTGTCACTCTAACTGGCTTCATATAAAAACCATCCACTAAATGCACTCTTTAACTACTTACATTTTTTTTTTGAGTTTTTAACTTCCAGAGAGCTTACTGCAAACTTGGGGTGATTAATAAAATATGTGAACAGGCACTTCATGCTGATTTTCCCATTTGTCTCAATGTCCACACAAATGCTCTGAATCCAGAATCCAATATCTGCCACTGCAGGAGCCCACCAGCAGTCAGGAGCCACAGGCTCTCCACTTTGCCCTCTAGAGACCGACATTAAAACTAAGAGCAATGATGCGCTGTAAAGCCTTCCAGACAGATTCTCAGGAGGGCCAGTCGATTCTGTACGCTATACATGAATGAAACATGCCCTGTGAAAAATAGACCCTTCGGTATGTGTCCTAAAGTCCAGTGGAATCTATTGAGAGACCTTTTGAATGCTGCCCCGTGCTGTGGAGGTTTTGTGCAGATGTCTGAATAGAGTTTACTAAGAGGTTCCGTTTGCTTTTTGTATTTTTGTGGGCACTGCCAATACAGGGATCAATACAGACCAGAGTGAAAGGGAACCCATGCAGGGACTTGTCCGGCTCTCCCTGAAGGCATTGTATGCTTACTTGGACAAAAGTCATTATAGGCTTATGCAACAATGGTATAATAGAGTGAATTTCCTGGAAGCCAAACATGCCCGGGTTATATTTCATCCTAAAATCAAAAGAAAAATAAATGATTATTTCTTATTAATTAAATGACAGTATCTATACATTCCAGTAATATTTGTTTTTCAGCCTGACACTAATTTAAAGGCATAAATGGAAGGAAAAATTATTATTTACACACCCTCATGACGTTTCAAACATGTATAGCTTTATTTCCTTCATGTAACAACTATACTAGTCCCTCTTTTCCATGCATTTACATTAAATGGGGGCCAAGACTTCAAAAAGGATGCAAAAGCATTATAAAAGTATTATTAAAGTGTCCATATGACTGAAGTGTCCATACGACAAAGCACTTTGCCATGGGGGGGGGGGGGATTAATTCATGTACTGGGACTGATCTGGTTCAACTCACTGACTCCAGTTGCAATGGAGCAGAAGATCAGCAGTGAATAATTATACAACTTCGATCTATAAAGCTCTTATATGACTTCAGAAGACTTTTAATAAAACTTTAATGATGCTTTTACAATCATTTTGAAGCTTGAAAGCCTCAGTCACCATTTATTGCTATGCATGTAGAAAAAAAGGAGCCAGAACCAGAAGATTTATCAAAATTGCTAATTTTGTGTTCCACAGAAGAGAGATAGTCAAACAGGTTTGGAACGACATGAGGATAAATAATGTCAGTATTTTCATTCGTTTTAGATGAACTATTCCTTTAATTAAAGGAAAAGACTGTATAATAGTAATGTTTATGACATGTATTGGTGAGATTCACCTTCTAAGGAACTCCTTTGTGAAGCCAGTCGGGTGTTTTAGTGTTTGTTTATTTATAAGGGGAAAAAAACAGTGTGCGTTGGAGTGTTCAGTTTGTTATTAGGTTTTCAAACTGTGGATTTATGTTGTCAAGATAACATAATACATAATTTACACCAGGCTTATCGGCCTTAATCACACCAAGAACGAGCAATGCATTATGGGTACCACTTAACCTCTAACATAAAGCTCACAGCTGATGCTTCCTGCCAATGGGCCGGATCTAAAAATTAAAATCTCTTGGAGGAGTGTTTCTCTGTCAAAGCAGGTGATGCACCCAGGAGAGCATCAGGAGCAGTGAAGAGAGACGGAAGGAAGCCCCTTTCTCTTCTTGTCACTCAGTGTAAGACGTGGGTGACACTGTGAAAAGTTTATGCTCTCCCATTGAGATGTGTGAGTATCTGTGTGTGTGTGCAAAACACGGGACACCTGTCACTGTGTGGAGGGGCTAGAAAATGCCTCAAAATCTGGGCGTTGGAGGTTGAGAGTGCACCAGTTGTAATTGGCCATCAGGTCTTGATATGTGCACCTGGGTCCTGTCGCAAGAGCTCCGGTTCACAGCTGGAGTAGACAATGGTGTCATTACACCACCCAAATCCATCACACCACCAGATAACTCATAATAAGACTCATATGTCTCAGAAAGAATGCATATGTTTTTTACTAAGTGCATTTGACTTAGGATGCATACGGAAAATCCCTGCTAGAGAATTGAACACCTGCTTGCGAATGTGTCAGAAATCTGGGCAGAAAAGCAAAGATAACCCACTCACACTGAGACAGATTAGTGTGCGGTGGATGACTTCCACCATGCCAAGCACCTTTTGATTAATATGTTTGCATTGCAAAGTGCTATGCATTTCTACCAGGATGCTCTTGCACATGCAAAATAATAAGCATATTTTTCTGAAATGTTGGCATGCTGTCTCGCGCTAGGGTTTGGGCTGCTTTCAGTCTCTTGTTTGGACAAATCTGACAAAGCCTTTGAGTTTAAGAACAGCAGTTAACTCATTGCTTATCAAACTGAATGTGAATTTTTAAAGATGAGTTTCCATTAAAGAAATGCCAAAGGGGATGGAATTTGTCCCAGCCCTGCGAAAGCATTAGTCAAATCTCGTCTTGTTTAAGGGGGGTCTGGAAATCACGTCTATCACGGTTGCTCGTGGAGAAATACATGCGCTGAAATGAATGAGGAGCTTTATGTGCTTGTTAGTGCTGTTGCGCATAGAATGCTGTGTAAGGGGGCGTTCATATGGAGGATGTGTTTGTTCAGTGCTATTTTTCACTCAAGTTGTGTTCCTGTCTTCCTTTTGAGCATGTTTTTTTTTAATTATATGTTTATATCAGGGTCAGAAATTTTGAAAATCCCAAAGAATTGTTCACATATCTGTTCATTCAGAAACAAAACAATGGTGCTGTCTTTATGAGTGAGTCACTGAATCATTTATTCAACCGATTCTTTCAAAAAACTGATTCATTCAGGAGCAACTCTGTGTCTGAATATGCCTACTTCCATATATAATGCAAAAAATGTAGGCTATTTATGTCCGAATTCATAGTATTACTTCTGTCAAGATTCTTAAGTGTGCATTCGATGGACACTTTACTACCACATGAAGACACAGGAGAGGGTTTGTGAATGGCAGTGAAGTGACAACTGCTGCCATATGCAACTGACTTTGATAGTCTACGTGATCACGGGAAGATACATGTGGCGGCAGCACGTCCGAATTTATTACCCATATAGGCTACACCACTGCTCTATAATTTGACTATTCTATAGAACCTTTATTAGTATCATTGCAAACTACGCATTCTATTCATAGTATATAGATCTAAAAAAACTTGTTAACAGTTGGAAAGTAGTTTCAAACCAATAGTACCATACAGACAGCGTGTCTGTGCAATTTCGGTGCAGTCAAAACTTTGTGGGTGAGTCACTGATTCCGTTTACTCAGCGATTCAACACGATTCGTTCAGGAACGCTACCCTGTACAAAATGATGAGATTTTAACATAAAAGACTGGACAAATGCTACAGCAAAAATCACCTGTTAACTGGTCTAAGCAGTAAGTTCAGACTATACACTTCTGGTGCTTAGCAGTAAGTTTTACATTTAATGTAATTTTACAGTAAATACTGTTAAAAATACGTTTTTTGTAAGTGAAAAAGAAAAAGTCATTGTATAAAAACTGTAAATTGACACTCCCAGAAATCCTTGCATGACACTTCATATTGTGTGGGTTTTCTTTTTTGTTGAATGAACATGGTTGGCTGCCTTAGTGTTGTTTCTTATCAGTTGTGTACAGTTCAGTGGTTTTTAATCTCCCAAAAAATGGTAAAAAAATGGTTTTCTGGTATTCTTGTTAAAGTTAATGTTTATTACCGCGAATTATGGTTTCAGAATCATGTGTGGTCACCTGAGGGGTTTTGTGTTTCTCGGTTGAATGTGTGATCACGTGTCACCGTGTTTCTATTCTATAACCGTACTTGCCCTCCCGCTCATATGAAAAACAAAAAAAAAAAAAGCTGTTTTGTGATGAGCGTTGGTTCACCTCAGTGACTTTTCTTTTTTTTTTTGTTTTTTTTGTGGTTATCAGTGCATTACAATGGTTCAAAACATTAGTACTTCAATATATTGGTTTATTAACATTACAACAGTTAATGAAATTCGGTATTTTATTGTGAATTTAAGTTACTGTAAGTCTGTGCTTTAAAACCTAATAATGTTGTCTCCACACACACCATATTTTTTTACGGGTGAAGTTCTGGCAACCACAGCTGCCGGTATTTTACCGGAAATGTCACAGATTTTTTTTTACAGTGTACTGCTGCTACAAATGGTTGTTTTTGCTTCGAATGATCTCTTCCATTGGCGGACCTAAAAAGACAAAGCAACTGGTAATAGCTGTAGGCTATAAAATGTAAGTTGCTTATAAACTGTTAACTCCTTGTTTATTGGACTGCTGTACACTGAAAAACATGGTGGTGAAACAATTTTGACTCAGAAGTTGCTAGTACCTTTTTCAAATAATGTTGAAAATGTGAAGTTTTGAAGTAGAAAAACTGAAATAATAATCTATAAGACTTGTAAAACGTATTCCAATATACTTAGGACGTTTTTGGTTAGGGTTAAAAGGAAATAATGCCTCATAGCAATAAAACAGTGCCCATTAATGGACACCGGGATTCATGTTGAATAAAGTTTGTCTGACACTGGTCTATCAGACGGATGCATCGCGTCTCGCACCGTGGCCGTCGCGTTTTAAAACAGCCTGCCAGGTTAAAAACAAACAGATCAACTTTTCAAAACGCGTCAAGACTGTTCCAATCCGTTACGCCCCGTCTAGCTGCTGAACGCAAGAGCGCGTCCCGTGTAAACGCCTCCCAACACCTGCGGCGGGAAATACCTTGTGGAGAGCAGCAGCTTACACTCAGACTAAATATAGATCCATCTCGAGGGAACCCGGACACCGCGCTTCCCCACGCACTGATCTTTTATCTGCATTTTGTGATTAGCTAGAAAGTTTGATTGTATCGGTGGTATCTTTCCCCGTTTTTAAATCTAATTTTTATGATTCAGAAAAAATTGGGTTTTTTAAAGAAAAAGATCTTAACCTTAGCTACAGCTACACACGCGTAAAGCGCATTTTTAACTCATTGTTCTTTGCGGTGCGCACACGCTATCCAACAAGTGCGTGCTCGAGGCTCCACTTGCTGTGTCTTAAGAAGCGATTGAGGAGAAAACAAGCATATGGAGATCACTGTCTAACGACCTGGAGCGCGAATCGATCCAAGCAACCTCGCCAAACACGCACATACTTTGTCGCATTGATTTAAAAAATGCGCGTTTGTTTGATGCGCGTCGTGTGATCTGGTGGATCTGCTAGTTTCCCCGCAGATGGAGCCGCCGTAATTCGTTGTCTTTGACATTTTTACAACAAATTAGGCGGGGCGGTTTGCTTATATTTTGAAGATCCGAACCAAAAAAGCCTTACATCTAGACCACCCGTGATCTGTGAAGACTTGTAAATCCCTATACCTGGTTTCGTGGTGAGGGCTGCGCAATTGCGCAAGCTGCGAGAGTACTATCGGACCTTTCCATGGAATCCACTCCACGCGTGATCACCACTGAGGGTGTTGGTCCGATCTGATGTGGGGTAAAAAGTTGCCGTCTGGACAGTAAATCACATATATGAGGATCAATACACACGTGCTAGTCAACACAAAGCGCAAAAATGCCTATGCATCCGGTGACTTCCACTTTGATGTACCGGGGGATCTGCACCATTCCTGATATCTTGTCGTACCGGGCACCGGTCAATCTACCTGAGGATGAAGTGGAAGGTGAGTAAGAGAGTCCTGATGGTGCTTGAAGCCTATATTCTGTTCTACCATATATTAAAACGACTAAATTCTTACAAATTTTCGCATCGCTTTAGTGTATTTTAACCTGTTTCCTAGACAGAAGGTCGGTGTTTTGCGCACCTGTTCGGCGTTTTTTCTTTTCTTTTCTTTTCTTTTTTCTCGTTTCTTATTGACCCAGTTTCGATTTATAATGTGTTGTAAGTGAACGTGAAGAGAAATACTGATTTTTTTGTTTGTTTTCTTTTTGGTTAGAACAGTTCGGAAGGATTCAGCACCACGCACAGCGCAGTTCACTTAAAACGCGTGAAAATCCTGTTACCCGTGCCTGTGTTTCTCTATGAGGCGGATAAATCTGATGGTGTGATTTATGGAAAGTAGGTCTATCACAAGCCAGCAGAAAGACCTGTGAGTGGTATTCTGCAGTTGTGACATCTCTTTGGCTTCAAACAGTTTTTCAGCGTGTGTGAGTGGATCAGTAGTGAATCCAAATATAAAGTCTTTGACACGCCATTCTAACCCGTAAAGCACTTTTATTTTTAGATTCTGAAACACAGTAAACTAAAGATACATATTCAATTCGACAGAGTATTTCCATAACACAGTTTCTCATTTATGTCAGAAAGTTTACTCTGATGAGTATCCAACTGCATATAATTAGTATAAAAACAGAAGTAGTCACATTATATTCCACATTTGATACCTACAGTATAATTGGCTTTTCTGATTAAAATGTTTTGTGTGATTTTAAGGAGAGTAGGTCTCACATAAGCCAGCAAAAAGACCTGATCATGGTATGCAGCACTAATGAGGACCTCTCATTTGGAGTGACGACTGTGTCAGTGAAAAACACAAATTTGTTGATACCATGTCGTTCTAAGCATAAAACCAACACTTTTACTTTTTTAGAATCTGAAACATATTGCACTATACAATATGCAAGTGAATAGACTGGTTGATTTATACATATACTACAGTTTACCCCAGTGTTCCCCAATAATGGTCATGGAATATCCTTGAATTGCACATTTTGGATGTCTCCCTTAATTAACACACTTGGTTTATATCATCAGCTCATTAGTAGTGGCACCAAGACCTGCACTGGTGCATCAGATAGAGACAAATCCAAAATGTGCAGTGCTGTGGACCAAGGAAAACAACTGGTTTACCTTGATAAATATCCAATTAAATAAAATCATTACAATGTCATTTGAACTAGACGCATTATAGTCTACATGTTCAATACCAGCAAAATAAATGGCTTTTTGTTTTGAAAATAAAATGGTTTTTTTTCTACTGTGCAATGCTTTTAGGCTACATGTTCCAAGTTCAGGATTAAAAATCACTGGTTTACCTTAAGTATCCACTTAAATAAAATGAGTAAAGTGTAATTTGAACTAGACATAGCATATTCAATACAGGAAAATAAATGGCTTTTTATTAAGAAAAGAAAAGAAAAGAAAATACAGTTTTTTTTCACCACCGTGCAATGCTTTAGGTAGGGTTACATGTGAAATACAAACTATAATCAGCTCAGATTGCTTCAAAATCCCATGCTTTTTCATTTAACGTCAATGCATGTTCACAAAATTTGAAATCAGTATGCAATTGCAAAAATATAAATATTTGTAATGTAGCGGTCTGTAATTGTGAATTTCAAACTGTGCCATCAAACGCATTCATTCAGATGAGTTTTTCCATTAAACCTTGTATATTGACGACTGACTGGTGTGATTGTCAGCTCAGTTCAAAGTGTCTTTCCAGATCAATCTTTTGAGATTCAGGTTTAATTAAGCATCTCAGGACCTCATTGCAATTCCATTCATCAAGGGATGTTTTCTATCAGTTCATTTAGTTATCCTATAACCCCAAATCTCAGGGCTGCTTCTCATGCTCTTAACCCTTGAAAACCTGCTGGTCTGAACTAACACAAGCTAAAATGTGATAAAGAGACAAATGCAAAAGATGAGAGGTCACATATGGATGTTCCCTGTAGTACTTGATTGTGTGCATTCTGCACATACACAAATTTCCACGTGTGAATATGACAGTCAATCTATGTGAAAATATGCGTGCATGTTCGCAAAGAAAAACTGTGCCGCATGTGCTCATCCTAGAACATATATTGTAGTTTGTGTTGCATTTCCATAGAGATGGAAAATAGACAGTAAATATGAAGAGACAAAGCACTGGGTTTCATCCCCATAACAGTTTTGCTTTTACACAGATTTGCTCAGCAAATATAAATGTAGCTCATTGACCAAGTTGTTGGTGCATTTGCCTCACACTGATGAAGTAGGCCATGTTCAATCTCGTCCTTAGGATATATAGTTGTTTATTTGTGAATCTTGAGTTTGAGCCAGATTTTTATATTTTGCTTTGAACTCGTATGACACGCTGGGGGCAGAAACTGAGATGCAATTTGTGAGCTAGATCCGTGCATCTTTATTTTAGTTAGCAATATTTCATCATAAACCCGTCCTTATTCAAAATTAAGAATGAGGATAAGAGCCTCAGCTATAAAGCTTGAGGAATTCATTTTTATTCTCAGTTGAAGATTGCTTAAAGTCTGGTTCATCCAAAAGACATTATCTCCTGACTGTATGCTCGCACATACTGGTTAACCCGCTGATAACATCCTTTAAAGAATTAGTTCACACAAAAAAATGAAAATTCTGACATCATTTAGTCATTCCAAGCCATTTTTTTGTTCTTCAATGGAAAACTAAGATGAATTGAGAATGGAGCCTGTTAAGCTTTCCAATTAATTTAGATGACTTGTGCGCTGTATTTCAAGTCTTTTGAGGCTTTGTGTGAAGAACAAACTGCTATGTAAGGCATTATTTACTGATAATCCTCAGTTCCAGTGGGCTGTTAGCCACTGTGAATGAATCAAGTCAGTGAGTTGAACACAAGAATCGAATGAGTCGGATTAGTGAATGAATCTTTAGTGAACTGGTTCAATTGATTCATTGAAAAGATCTGATTAGATTTTTTTTTTTCACAAATCAGACATCGAATCTCACTACATATTTCACATATTTACACACAGGAGATCTTTTTATGAAAAATTTCCTCCTAACATATGCATTTGTTCTTAACTTCGTTCTAATGTTAATGTATTCGATGAAATTCGATGAAAGAATGTATGTATAAAATGTAATCTAATCTCATTTCATCTAGGGAATAGTTCTCCTAAAAATAAAAAATTGCTAAGAATGTACTCACCCTCAGGCCATCCAAGATGTAGATCAGTTTGTTTCTTCATCTAAAAAGATGTGGGAAATTGAGCTTACCCCAATTCTCTCACATGGATCCTCTGCAGTGAATGGGTGCCGTCAGAATGAGAGACCAAACAGCTGATAAAAACATCACAATAATCCACACCACTCCAGTCCATCAGTTAATGTCTTGTGAAGTGAAAAACTGCATGTTTTAAGAAACAAATCCATCATCAAGACGTTTTTAACTTTAAACCACAAACATGCTTCCTGCTAAAATACAAGCTACAACCATAATATTGCTCTCTCCTGTGAAAAGGTTGTCTAGTCTGAATCAGGAGAGAATTATGCACAGATCAAGCACAGTTTACAAGTAAAAACAGTCCTATTCGTCATGGGTTGTGTGGCCTGTAATAGGACAACAGGGGATGGACCTTTTCACTGGAGGAAGCGTTATGGATTATGGACTTGTATTTTGGCTGGAAGCAACGGTTTAAAGTTAAAACGCTTTGATTATAGACTTGTTTATTACATATACACAGCTTTTTCAGATTTTCATGTTTGGTTTTTAATTATGTGTGGTTGTAGTGGTTCCTACATTTTAAATACATTTTAGTACTAAAGTTACTGATCAATCTTGAATTGTTCATGAAAATATTTGTATGCAAATTTCATATACAAATTCATTATTACTTCCCTCACAAGGACAAATAGCAAGATTTTCAATGGATAACAGCTTACATTTAGGTTTGTTCCTCATGCAAAAATGTGACTCTGGAGCACAAAACCAGTCTTATTCGCGGGTATATGTTTAGCCATATCCGAAAATACAGGTGTATGCTCAAAATTATAAATTTTTTTTTTTTATGCCAATGTTTTACATTTTGTAAAAAAAAGGAAAGATTGTATATGCCAAAAATCATTGAGATATTAAGTAAAGATCATGTTCCATAAAATTTCCTAACGTAAATATATCAAAACTTAATTTTTTGATTAGTAATATTCATTGCTAAGAACTTCATTTGAACAACTTTACACATGCGATGTTCTCAGTATTTAGATTTTTTTGCTCCCTCAGATTCCAGATCTTCAATTCAATTGATAAATTTCAATTTCTTTTCAAATAGTTGCATCTCGCCCAAATATTGTCCTATCTTAACAAACCGTACATCAATGGAAAGCTTATTTATATATGTATTTTTTTTAAACTGACCCTTATGACTGGTTTTGTGGTCCAGGGTCACGTATTTTAAATACGTGCAAAAGTCACTTTTATAATGTGTTTTTGTCATTAAAAAGACTGGCCAGAATATTCTATAAAACTCAAATTTGGCTTTCAGAGTTTGTTTTTATTTAAAAGATACGTACTTCTTCTACCCATCATGATTCACAAGAAGCAGAAAGCCTCTTTTCCGTTGGACTTTATTCACTATGAACCAGTGACCCAAATGATTCACATGAACTGAATAAACCTCCATTACGGTTAAGGCTTTCACTGAATGCACATTCAGTACAAACCATCAACCGCTAGGAGAATGGAGAGGGGGGGGGGAAAAAAAAACGGGGGGGGGCTTTGTTAGAGTGAAATTCAGCTATAATGTGCATGGTCCTCCGTGCGCCGGGAATTACCCAGCTGTTAACCGCATCCGACGTCATGCGCCACATGGTCTTTCTGTGGCATTGCATGACAATCAGACATCAGGCTTGTTTGGAATTTCATTAAAAGAGGTTGGCAGTGGTGACGAAAGCAAATAAAGCTGTGATTAAATTTGGTGCTGGGGATGGATTTCAGAAAGCAATCTCAAAGCCCGTTGTCACAGGGATGGAAAGGGTGCCATTTGCCGCATCTGAGAGCACACCAGCCCCTCTTGATCAAGGCCATGCTGACAGCACATGGCGGACTGTTGTACTGATGTTTTACACACAGAGTCATATTCAGCCTCAGGGAGCAAAAAGCTGTTAAAGCTTCTTCGTCTCAGTCAAAAACTAAAGAGGGCTTATCATAGAAAACAGTATTTTTTTTGCTCTTCATTACTCTAACATGAAGCTTCTTCTTAAGTCCACCAAGAGCATTAATGGAAACTAGGCTGCAAAAACATGTTTTTCAGAAATCATCACAGTATCTATGACATCACAAGGACTACTTGGTATTCAGTAGCTTCACACACCGCTGTGACGGACAATGTGAACTACGTCAGTACGCAGAGGGTTAGCTAATCAGAACAGAGATCGCTATTTGGGATGGGAAAGATTATTAGTGAGTAACGACTTAAAAAAATGTAAAGATAAAAAAAATAATTAATACTTTTAGATGCACTAAATTGGTCAAATGCAATGTGGCATTAAATGCATTTGTAATGTTACAAAAGGTTTCTATTTTAAAATCATAATGGAACAAAAACAGTATATTTCAAATAAATGCCGTTCTAAATGCTATTAAGAATCCTGAAAAAAATATATCACGGCCCTTTTGTTCACACAAAAGGCGAAGTAGCAACAACTGGTTGTTTCAAACAACAATAAAATAGAAAGTCTTAAACCAAAACAGATATTAGAAGGATCATGTGACACAGAAAGACTGAATGAAAATTCAGCTTTGCATCATAGGGATAAATTTACTTTTAAAATATTTACCTATTTTATGATTTGAATTTTCAATAATAATTATACAAATTACTTAATACATGCAGCCTTGGTGGTCATCAGACTGAAAAACATTTTAAAAGCTCACTGACCCTAACGTTTTACATTAATCTTTAGTTATTATACATATTTAGACTGACAAATGAAAAATTTTCAACATTAGCTCTGTTCCTCTTGGGTTTCTCTATTTCTCTGTTCGGTGTTTTATTTTTTGTGTCGCTCATATATCAAGGCATTGGAAATGGTGTCAACTTTGAAGTTTCTGAATTCGCTATCTTAGAGGCAATGTATTGTACTGATGTGACATCTACTGATGGAAGCAGATCTGTCTGATTGGCTGAGAGCAGCGTAACCAACTGAATAATCTGACAGATGGTTTCAGTACTGGGGAAAATTCAACCAATTTCCCAGTGATCTACTACCATAACAGTAAAGGAAACTGGTTTCTGCTCATAAAAATTGCTCGTAATGGTAACTAACATCATTCTCACTAATGAGAACTACTTATCCTTTGATTAAGGGTGGGGGGGGAAAAGAAGATCGGGGGAGAAGGGGGTGGGGAAGGGAGGGGAAAAAAAAAAGGGGGGGAAGAGGAGGAGAAAAAAAGGGAAAGCGAGGGGGGGGATTTTAATAGTGTAGTGCTACGCATAGCCACGCGCAACACTTACATGGTTTTCACCCAAGAATATCAAATTCTATCCCGGAGGAGGCAAAAGCTACTAGTTCTGATTAATTTGCATACTTGGAAAACCATGTAAGTGTTACAGACGTGGCTATGCGTAGAAATAAAACTATTAAAACACAATAGCTTTAAAATGGTTTCTAGAATGATTTAAACCATTTTGTGTGTCCAGAAAGTCAAAATATAAAATGTTCAATAACCCTTAATTAAATTGAGGAAAACTTTTCCAATTAAATTAAGCGTTTTCTTAGAACAGATTTGTTCTAATCTTTTTGTATGATTTTAAATTAATTTAGTTATGCCCCTAGATGCAATTAAAATGTCAAGGACATCTGAATACGTTTTTTTTGTGCTTTTTACCAAACATTGGTTCATTTATTTTTTCTTTTCGGCA
Organism: Sinocyclocheilus anophthalmus; assembly: GCA_018155175.1. NCBI lineage: Eukaryota > Metazoa > Chordata > Actinopteri > Cypriniformes > Cyprinidae > Sinocyclocheilus > Sinocyclocheilus anophthalmus. Next base: position 215,563 of record JADLZN010003683.1, on the reverse strand, counting down.
TAATAAAGGTAAGGCTTAGTTAATTTAGAGAGTGCTAAATTAAATGAATCTTGAACAAATTTGTCAGGCTTACTTAAAAATTACTCTCATCATTTTCCCATGTGTTCTGAGCATTTCATTCCCACCCGTAATGGAATTAAACTTCCATTGACATAAAGTTGTGACACATTTCAATTAAGATGCATTATCTTTTTCCAGATTTTAAAGCTCACTATTAAACTTAACGCAAGATCATACTGTACATATATGCTCATTTAACACCTGGCCTAGGTGTATACATTTATGTGAACCTATTTATGGGTCTATGTTTTGTCTCCAAGTGCTTGTGAAAGTAATATTATTATTAAGAATATCTCATCGCCTCTATTGCAAATTTTTAACTAAACCAGCATAAATACGAATAGGGTAGCCATTCATTTAAATACAATGAGTAGTTCCCCCCAAAATGAACATTTGTTGAAAATGTAAAATGTACAGGCCATTCACTAGTGGTTTCAAATGCAGTTGTTTTCTTCAGCAAACAATTTTGGTAGAAATTCACATCCGGCTTGCTCATCATGGTCCGTGAATGCATGAATGGTGCGTCACATGAGCGTCCAACAGCTGTAAAAACATCACAAGTATCCACCCCCCTCCATTCCGATCCATTTATTACATCTTAAAGCTGCTGTTGTCATCAAGCCTGTTTACATCATCCTCAACAGTTTCGAAACAAATTTGTTTTGGTGGATTAGTGAATTTGAAGGACAACAGGTGATGGACTTTTTCACACGAGGAAGCATTATTATGGATTATGGCTGTTATTAATTAATTTGTTAAATGCTAAATGCTTTAATGATGGATTTTTGAACAGAAAAGCTACGGGTTTGTAAGAAGCATGACATTAATTGATGGACTGGAGTGGTGTGGATTACTTGTGGATTTTTGTGGTGTTTTTATCAGCTGTTTAGACTCTCATTCTGACGGCACCCATTCACTGCAGAGGATCCATTGGTGAGCAAGTGATGTAATGCTACATTTCTCCAAATCTGTTCCAATAAAGAGAAACAAACTCGTCTACATCCTGGATGTCCTGGGAAAAAAAATTTTCAGCAAATTTTCTTTTTTGGTGAACTATTCCTTTCGCGCATAGTCGGCACTGCGAGTATAATTTATTATTTTTTTCATATATTTATTTGTGCCATTTGTCTCTCTTAAACGTTGAAAGCAAGTGTAAAGATCCTTTTAAGTTGCAGATAATGGACTTACAGTACAAGTGGTCATTTTATGAATTCTTGTATGTATTACTTAGGTAACTCAGTAATGCGTAATTGGAAACGTGCCCTGGATATTAAGTGATACTTATCCGCTACTAACATCCTACTTAATGATTCGGGAAGCCCAGCATTTTCTAATTGCATTAGACCACGTTGATAAATGTTCTGACTGGAATAAAACGCATTCATTCTGTTATACTTCTCTCTCTCTCTCTCTATGCATGTAATGGCCACAGTAGAAGTAAAATCACGGTTTGGGTGACACGGTTTTAGCACACAGTCCAGAAGGTGCAAATCTGTTTCCTGTCGGAGAGCAAGTAAAGAAAGATCAAATGGCTGTTTGGCAGGTAGTCTGGTTTAGAAATACACACACAAAACAGAGGAGTGATTCACTTGAATATATCTCACTGAGAGATGAACAGAAGAGCAAACAAACCCTCCACCAGCCAAGGTCTGCTTTTCCCTCCATCCCATTTCTCCTTCCACACAGTTGCCGTTTTGCAGGATGGTAAATGAGAGGAAGCAGACGGACAATGGCTTATCTTCTGTTTGGATCTTTCATTTGATGCAAATGCAGAATAACTTCATTTTTCATCTCCCTTTTGTGATCTGATTTGTTTGCGGAGCAAGAGACATTTTTCAATTGTTGAGAAACACAATAGCTTGAGGACACAACAAAAGAGGAGGCAGAAAATATTTTGAGTGTTAGAAATGAAAAAATGCCCTTGTTTTTCCCATAAAGGTGCATTAGGGATTCGGAGAGTTAAAGTCAAATTAAATCCTCTGGCTAAGTTTACAGAACACGTGCTTGATTTGTTGTGAATCTACATGAAATATATCCTTTCTTTTTTTGTGCATGAACTATAGAGAGAGAGAGAGAAAGAGAGAGTGTTATATTTTATTGATATATAATAGCATTCAATATGGCAGCTGTAGTCCCGCCTTACAGTTAAAAGAGCCAATCACCACTTACTATACAATTGTTAGCAGATTTTATTACATAAAATGTCACTGTAATATAATTGCGTGTCATGAATATGGCCGCTGAGTGAACTAATGGCTTTAAAGTGACTTTGATGTGGAAAGAAAATGTCTTTTTTATACCCTAATGAATTTTATCTGCATTTCTTCACATTCTGTTAAATGTTTTAAAAGATTTATTGAGCGATATGTTGAAAGAAATACAAATTAAAGATATGTCATTTGATTATGATTTCATCAGAATTGTTTCAGTAAAATCATAAAATATGTACACTTTTAGACAAATATGTAAAGAATAATGCACAGTCATTCTGTCATTATCAGAAAATAAACCCCAATGGGGTGATCAAGCATTAGCCTAAAAGGGTTCATTTGGCAATAGTGGTTGACTAATTGTAGTATCCTGCTTATTAAAGAGACAGACATATTCATTTTGAGTTTAATTCATTTCATTATGCAATAATCTGACTTTAGAATGTCATGATTGACCAATCAGAATAAAGCACTCCAGAGAGCCATGCGATTATCAGTGTTTATGCTTTTATTTGACTGATAGTTTTAGATGACCTACATGTGACATTTCTCTCTGTGTGTGTTTGTTTTGTCAATTAAATACTGATATCCCACAATTTGGAACAATAATATAATAGCATAATAAAAAGTAACCAAACAAGTGTCTAACAATTATGTACTTGCTCAAAAAAAATCTGTGTATATAAAGTAGCTGTGGTGCATTTAAAGCTGCTCATGCGTTTTTCTGTGAGGGCAGCTTGTTTCATGCGCGTGGACAGGAGGGGAAATTTACACACACTCTGATTTTCAATTACCAACATATCCACTGGTGAGAACTCGGGGAGGGTTCTGCTTCAGCAGCTTTCCAAAATGGTGCTCCAAATACCTATTTTTTTTTGAAATGGGATGCCATTTTTGATTTGAAGAAAATAATTAAAGAAAATAAATGGCGTTTTTAACTACAATATATGATAGATTGGGGGGGGGGGGGGGGGGGGCTTTGTTATTTGTGCTTATGTTATTCCACTCTTTTGGAGAGTGAACATGGATCACTGTACAGCCTCCATGCAGGCCCTTGAGCTGTCTTACCTGATAAACTTAATGTTTTAATTTGAGATTGAAGCTCTTTATTTACTATTGCTAATGAGCGGTTTAAAAAGCAATACTGACTACTGCACGGGCGATTCCAGGTTTTCATTTAGGGGGGCTCAGCCCCCCAATTAGGGTATAAATATATATATATATATTCAAATGAAAATGGCAACATCGTTTTATAAAATATATGCATTCATATGTGCTTAAACTGTTTTATTCAATACTGCACAGATGCAGTATATTTAACAATCTTCGATAAAACACGACCTTTCCTCGTTCCGCTCTAGGCCTCTGCGGTCTGCGATTGAAAAGAATGCGCTGACAGACGGAGAGGAGCTTATTGAAGTCTGCCGCCGTTTTCCATATGAAATTTAAGGTTGCCTAGCTATCACGAACTTATGGAACTATTGCAAAATTTTAGGTGGTCCTGAGTGGCATTTTACCATTCCCCCTCTAAAAATGGCCTAGCGACACCCATGCTACTGGCAGCATTGCTTGAAACATCCAATACTATTGACCCATATGTAGTAACCTGCACTAGCTGGTTTATGGTTTTATGTTGAAATGATAAAATGAAGTTCATGATGTTAGTATTAAATTAACATTCCAGACTCTCTGTAGGTTACATGGTTACACCAGTAGATTCAAGTATTGGCATGGTCAAAGGCTCATTTCGTATGGTAACAAAAATTACAGACATACAAATGACATATAATAAAATAAAATAAAATAATGAAAATTAATGGGTCTAATATACTCATTTACAAGGATTTGTTCAAGAACAAATCAAATGACGGTCTTAATGAATGAGTCATTAAATCATTCACTTAACCGGTTCATTTAAAACACCCATTCGTTCTGGAACGAAACAAGTTGACTTTATTAGTGAATCGTTGAATCATTTACCACGATTTGTTCAAAAACACTTGATTCATTCCTGAAAGAAACAAGTGACGTCATATGAGCGAGGCATTGAATCATTCACTAAACAATTCCCAATTCTAAACAATTGAACTATCTACTTTGAACTATTTTCATTGGCAGAACAAAAACAGACAAAGTAACTGACAATATTATGTCTAAAATGTAAGTTACTCAGCATTCACTAATTATTTATCATTCTATACAACAAACTGTTGTATAATTAAGAATACTGTATGAAAGCAACCGTTTAGTTTTATATGAGGTACTATTTATTGTTTACTTATTGAATATGCACCATATGTGGTCTGTGCACCAATTACTGTATGAACTTTAGACGGTTGGTGTCATCTCGAATGGAACACTTTACGTGCTTTACTACATTGAACCATCCTTTTTACATACAGGAATAGCTTTTCATTTGAAGGAAATTTAAATGCACATGATATGTTGCTAAATTTTGTGATTTTTGCACGTACCCTTTCTTTATGTAGAAACACTTTGTAAAAAATGTCAAATATGTGAAATGTGACTTGCTTAAAGCTTTTTAAATGAATGTTTTCATTTAAATGATTACATTTAAATGAATGTTTTTGGTTTCAATACAAGTTAGCCTTTATTTCTACGAAAGATACATTTGCCTAAAGGGTCTTTCACACTGAGTGCAATTAAGTAACGCAAATGTACAACGCAATGATATTCTTGAATCAACACAATAGATCCCTATGGAGCTATGCACACCGCCTGCAATCATTCACGGCATGACAAAGTGTGAGTTTTTTTCCCCCCATTGCCCCACGATGAAATGAGCCGTCCAATTAGATTTGAGCTTTAGATCACAGAGCCGCTGCTGTTGCACAAAAGAGCGAGATTAGTGGCACTAGGGTTGTAACGGTATGAGATTTTCACGGTATGATAATTGTCTCCGGAAATATCACGGATTTCACGGTTATCACGGTATATATTAAACTATAATTCTTATCAGTAACAATGACTCTTAAAAGAACAAGTTATTTGAGTGAACAAATCCTTTATTGCAACAAACTTGAAACCATTTTAATGAAAGTATTGAAGTCTCCCTTCTGAAAAAATAGATACATTTTTTACACTTTTTTAAAGTGTATTTGACAATGGTTTTTCTCAAATAAAACTAGGAAATGTTTATTTACGTTTTCTCTCAGAGCAGGGGCCTGTACCATGATGGTAGATGAACAAATTCAGAGTTACAGGATTAGTTTCGAGTTGACAAAACCAAACCACTCCAATCCAACTTTGTTAGTACCATGATGTTGATCATCAACTTTCTTTGTCAACTCAGGCTTTTATGAATGTGTGACATCACTGGCGAACAGCCAATCACGAGCCTTGGTTAAATGTTAAAGGTTTTGCTAAAGGTTAAGAGATTGAAGAATATGATGAGTTTAAAGGCATTTACAATGAGAAAAGGACTTGTTCATGAAAGAGGACAAATCAAATAAGTTATCTTGTTTTATCAGTGCAGTCACAAGTGAAACTTGCGATAGAGACTCGAACATGTAAGGTCACGTAGTCATTTTTAAAGCATTATCTATTGATTCTACAGCTTATTTATATTACATACGAGCTGTATATATTAACATTCATTTTAAATAAATGATTTATAATAACTGATAAACTAAAATTGCTTGTGTGTAATGGATTAATAATAATATCACACATATAATTATGTAAATCATATAAAATAACTCTAAGTAATTATCATTAAAGCCAGACATTTTTTTTAATACTAGTGACCTTTAATCTGAAGCAAGATAAACTGGGGGAGTGACTTTTTTGTGTCAGACATGTGTCACTTCTCGCATCTGATTGGTCCAATTTCAGTTTGTGATCTCTAACTCAGAACATAACCTGCAGGTTAGCCGTGGAGTGTTACTATGGCAAGTTACTATGACAATGAACGCAGCTAAAAGCCAAGCCACTTTCATGGTACCTAAAACCCAGGATTGGTGCAAACTAAACTGAAATTTACCTGGCTAGCCAGCTAATCCGGCTTCATGGTACAGGCCCCAGCTCTGCTGATGTTCATGTTTATGTATCTTAGACGCTGAAAACACCATTTATGTATGCGTACTTCAGTATGCTGTAGATAAAACGGTGCCACTCAGAGACATGCAGACAGTGTTGGGGGTAATATATTACAAGCAACACGAGTTACATAATCAGATTACTTTTTAAAAGTAACTAGCAAAGTAACACATTACTTTTTTTTAATTTACATGAGAATATCTGAGTTACTTTTTCAAATAAGTAACGCAAGTTACTTTTTTTTTTCCAATTTATTGATTGACAGCTCTCCTGTTCCCATGTTGAGAGAAATCAGATGTTTCTGTAGTTCTAAAATAAATATGAATATGCATTAATTCCTCTCACCCACAAAAAAACACAGATTCCGTATTCCTCAAAATGAATAAAAACATTAAATGCAAACTCAGAATATGACGCAAACCTGCATAATTAAATGTTTAAACACACAAATATCCTTTATGGTTTTTAATCCATTCTATGTCCTTCTGACCTTTGATGTTCCAGTTCAACCGTACTAATAAGCAATAATTACTCTAGACAAACATTTGTGTTTCTTTTTTTATTGCTGAAGTGTGTTTTTTTCTTCTTCTGCATTCTACTGTACGGAAGTAAATTTACTTTCCCTTCAGCCTGAGGCTTTCATTTTTCACTTTTGGTGTGAAAAGGCTTTAATATTTGCCAAAAATATAATTTTTTTATTTTAAAAACAAACAAGCAAGCCCTGTCCATATTTAAAAAGTAACGCAAAAGTAACGTAACGCATTCCTTTCCACAAAAAGTAACTAAGTAACACAATTAGTTACTTTTTTATGGAGTAACGCAATATTGTAATGCATTACTTTTAAAAGTAACTTTCCCCAACACTGCATTCAAAACAAGCAGTTATTCATATAGCATTCTCTTTAGCACTTTCATATTCACAGACGCATATCATAACTACTTTCGATTTATCCATCCATCAGATTGCGTGTTTTACGTGACATCCTCGTTATACTGTAAATTCCATGTTCACGACTGCACCGGGATTCCCTCTGCTTCACGGAAATCATACGGCCTTAACTTATAACTTGTTATTAATGCGACATACCTTTATCTGCACGGAGGAATGGTGTCCGCAAATATGAGCAAAGATGTTGGATGTATTGCCTGCTTTTGCAGCCACTTTGCGTCCACATTTTTTGCAAATTGGATCCGTCCTCAAGGACAACCCCGCATTCATTTTTTTAAATATCCGAAGTATTCTCATACTGCAGATATTCACTTTTTTTTCGGGAGGGATGGAGATTAGATATTATCTCTGTCTCTGTCATTTTCTCCGCTGCACGTGTGCGTGTAAGCAGCCAAGTGAATGCAGTGAAGCAGCCGAGCGGAAATAAGGTGCATATGCGCTGGTGAGATTTTTTTCATTCATTTTTTTAAAACCGTAGATATGCAAATGTTTACGGTATGATAACCATGCACGTTCAAACCGTGATAAACCGGCATACCGGTTACATAGCACAAAAAGCTGTTTTGAAAACCAGTGTAAACACAGAAGAAAAGTATTATATAACGTTATTATATTTGAAACACCATTCAGAAAAATGCAACATTTTATTCTTTAAACACAGCATGCTACTTAGTTTCTTTTTCTAACCAGGCAAATAGAACAATAACATACTCACCGTCAATCTATGGAACTCCCCGTGCTCTTCTCTCTTCTCAAGAATAGGGTGTACCCAATAACTATTATATAATGTATTATTCTTTTCCTTTCCTCATGTAATAAAGCAACAAACTTGTCCTTGCTGCTGCTGCTGATAGAAAAATCCATTTTCTTTATTTTTTTCTGTGCCTTTTACAGGCCCGGTTCCAGAAATGTCAGTCATTGCTATTTATTATCTCGCATAAATATGAGGATGTCATTCCTGAAAATTTGCAGCATGTATGTGTTTTTTTTTTACTGCAAATTCTGAATGGATTCTGTTACATATAACCCAGAAATGCACAAAGCGTGCTCCCTTTATTATCACTAAAAGCATCACTCATCTTAGTTCATTGCAATATCACAAAGTTCTGTTATAATCAATGAATCTCTCAACATTGCACAATGAATTTCTTATTTACGTCTCCACTTTTTTTGTTATAATGAATAGTGGGATGTGCCACCTAGTGTAAAATGCATTCTCGGGCAGTGCCACTTATCGTGCAGGCGTGAATTAACCGAAAAAAAATAAAACGTTTCTCATTCGGTGTGAAAGCACCATTCGTCTGTGACTTGCTTGACTTGATCATGTCACTCTCAGTGTGAAAGGGCCTTAAAGGGTTAGTTCACCCAAAAATGAAAATTAGGCTGTGTTTTACTCATCCCAGAGCCATCCTAGGTGTATATGACTTTCTTCTTTCAGACGAATTCAGTCTGAGTTATATTAAAAATTATCCTGGCTATTCCAAGCTCTATCATTGCAGTCAACGGGTGTTGCAGTGCTTCAGTCCAAAAGAAGTGAAATAAAAAGCGCCCATCCATAAAAAAGTGTCTCACACGGCCCCGGGTGGTGAACAAAGGCCTCCTGTAGTGAATCGATGCATTTTTGTAAGGAAAATATCCATATTAAAAACCTAATAATCACTTTAATCTAGGTTGCGCTCACTGTTGTACACGGAAGCAGTTCCGGGCGGATGACGTACGAGGTCGGCTTGTGATAGGCCGCCGCGAAGAGCACTGAAGGTGAACGGTCGACGGGGCACTACAAACGGATACATGGGCGGAGATAGTGCAAGAACAAATCACTGCGCGCCAGAGGAGTACACACTACATAAAAATACGAAAGACTATGACACAAAACTGAGGGAGAGAGACATTTGAAAAAGATGGCGGAGGATTTTCGCTCATATAAGTAAACACAAAGCAGGAGCACTCGGTTTTTCACTTTGCCGTGACTAACGTCTGGGTAGGGCAACTTGTGGCAATTACACTAGTTGGTAAATGCCGTGATAACACACAAGTGATTGGTGTGGGTGTGTGTTTCGAGGCACGAGACATACATCAGAAGTGATCGGCAATAAGAGTGACAGCAAGATGTGCATGTAACTACAATTTTGACGATCATCAGCCTACGGAGCTGCGCTTCCGTGTACAACTGTGGGCGCAAGCTACATTAAAGTGATTATTATGTTTTGAATATGGATATTTTTCATACAAAAACGCATCGATTCACTACAGGAGGCCTTTGTTCACCCCCCGGAGCCGTGTGAGACACTTTTTTTTAATGGATGGGCGCTTTTTATTTAACTTCTTTTGGACTGATGCATGCAACAGCTTGAAAGATCAAAGACAATTTTTAATATAACTCCGACTGGATTCGTGTGAAAGAAGAAAGTCATATACACCTAGGATGGCTTTGGGGTGAGTAAAACACAGCCTAATTTGCATTTTTTGGGTGAACTAACCCTTTAATTCTTCAGCTTGTAAAACAAAAATTAAGTGTACAGTAATGCACTTACAATGGACGTAAATGCATTATTGTAAACATTTCAAATCTATTTCTTTTTTTTCTGTAGTGTGGAGCTTTATTTTTATTGAACCCAGAGCATTTGTTTGATTCACTATTTTGATTAAAATTCGACAAAAGCCTTTGAGAAACACCAACAATCTGAATAACACGCGAAGTGTTTAACGTTATGTTTTTGAGTATTTCTACAGAATGTCAGCTGAAATCCTGACTGGCAGCGTGATCGGCGCTTTAGGGGCTTATCCAGAGGAGCGGTTTGTCTGCATGAGCTTTGTGATTCACATTGGTTCTTGTAATGTAGGGCTCAACTCAGAGGGTAGGCGTTATGGGGGCGTAAGTTCATATAGGTCAAATACGGCTCTCTCAAATCACAGTAGGAGCAGAGACGAAGTTGTGATATAAGTTTTGGATCAGGATTTACAGAGCCAGCTCTAAAAATGTAAGCAGGCTGAGGGCTCAGAGTACGCTGAATCAGAAGATGCCAAAGAGGGGAAAGTAACAAATGAGATGTCTGTGGACTCATGGAGCTTTTATCATTCTCTCTCCTCTCTTTCAAATCTCGTGATAGATTTTTGGGAGCAGTTTTTCAGACAGCAAATCAGCGTTCCTTTGTGAATGTTTGACAATGACTGCAGACATCTGCCTTCCGCCTTGAGTTGCAATTATCAGGATGAGAACCGACAAAAGAGAATCTCATTTAATTGAAGCCAAATTTCATGTTTCTATGAAACCATAAGGCTCAAGTCATCCTGTCTAGGCAGTGGACACTTTTTCAAAAAAGCTAATTAGAGTAGATATTGCAAAAGTTACATTATTTAATGTTTTATCTCAATCATGTGCACACACATTTCATGAGTTAAAGGAATAGTTCACTCACATATGAAAACTATTATATCATTTCAAGTTTGTATTTGTTTGTTTGTTTATTTATACATTTTTGTATATTTATTATTTATGCAAAAATGTTGTTTGGAGAGGAGGGTAAGAATTTTAATAGATAACCACACACATTTTGGTCTGTTCCACACATCTATTGTTTTGCTTTAGGGTACTGGGAATTTAGTGTACAAGGCTTGTGTATTTTATTAGATTTTTTTTAATTATTTCTGTTGGTTATTTTTCAAGTTTGTCACTGAACAAACTGACTGAGTCATTGCTACTCATTGTGTCATTCCTTTTCTAATATGTGACCCTGACCACAAAACCAGTCATAAGTTTCACTTTTGTGAAATTGAGATTTATACATCATCTGAAAGCGGAATAAATAAGCTTTCCATTGATGTGTGGTTTGTTAGGACAATATTTGGTCGAGATACAACTATTTGAAAATCTGGAATCTGAGGGTGCAAAAAATAATCTAAATATTGAGAAAATTACCTTTAAAGTTGTCCAAATGAAGTTCTTAATGCATATTTCTAATCAAAAATTAATTTTTGATATATTTACAGTAGGACATGTACGTAATATCTTCATGGGACATGATCTTGACTTAATATCCTAATGATTTTTGGCATAAAAAATCTATAATTTTGACCCATACAATGTATTTTTGGATATTGCTACAAACATACCCCAGCGACTGGTTTTGTGGTCCAGGGTCACATATTTCTTTCTTCACCATTTTGCTATGATTTCTGTCTTATAGTTTCTATTCTGCATTCTGAAGTGATCTTTAGTTTGTAGCATGAAATACGGTTGGAAACAAGTGCATAAAGGTTTGGTACTGCTAGTGGCTGAAGAACATGTGAGTGTTAATTGATTGCCAAGCAGAAGTTATGATGCTCGCAGTGTTGGGGAAAGTTACTTTTAAAAAATAATGCATTATAATATTGTGTTACTCCATAAAAAAGTAACTACTTGCATTACTTTTTATGGAAAGTAATGTTACCTTTTCTCATCTGGGCTGGGCTTACTTGTTTGTTTTTAATATAAAAGTTATATTTTTGGCAAATGTAAAAGCACTTTCATTAAGTAGTAAGTAACTGGCAACAAAGTAACTGGCATTACTTATTTGAAAGAGTAACTCAGATATTTTGTTTAAATTAAAAAGTAATGAGTTACTTTACTAGTTACTTGAAAAAAATTAATCTGATTATGTAACTTGCATTACTTGTAATGCGTTACTCCCAACACTAGATGCTGGAGAGTGTTGTTATACAGTTGCTAGATTATAAATGCTGACCCACAACACGTTATATTTTCATCACTAGATATAACTAGGTCTGTCCTTCAATGAAAGTTTATGAATTTTCTTTCTTTTTTCCTTTTGAAACACCACTAAAAACTTTTGCAGCTTTTATGCTTTCATTTTTGTGACTTTTGCCTCTTTTTTTATTTAATTATATAGTGGAGAGTGACAGGAAAATCTGGAGAGACTGTGATGTTCATGAACATGTTAACCTCTGCACTCTGGCTCTGACTGACTGTGGACCATTTTATGTAGAAATTGTGCCATGCAAATTGCGTTTGGTGCAGCTTTTGTGCCGTGTTATGCCGTTACTTGATTTGCACAATTCCTTTAGTGAATCAGACAATAAAACAATGCAGACAGTGCTTGCAAATAAACAGAGCCATCAGCAGACACAATTTATCCTCAATGAATTCACCCATTAATCTTTTTATCTTTATTTTACAGTGGAATCTGGAAAATTGCTTTGATTAGATAGTCTTTTATCATCACTGACCTTATGTTTTCAAACATGATGAAGCATAAGAGTGAAACATGATAAGAATAGGGATGGATTTCACTGCTTAACTCCCATTTTTAGATGCCTTTATTCAGGTGACCGGGAGGCAAACGCAACTGCTTTCCCACAGCCCCAAAACCTTGTGTGATTTAGCCTCCTCTGGAGGTTTACAGGATCAGAATGCAAAACAAGAGTAACCACCCGCCAACACAGCGGCCCGACACTGTATTTAATGCTTATGTGAATACTCCAGAGTCTTGTTAAAATATGGTTAGTGTAATATTCAGATCTGCTGGGCCCTTTCACCACACAAGATGGATTAAGCCTGCCACAAATGTTTAAAAATAGTCCGGAGGCCATGCACACACAGGCATAGACACACATAGACACGCTAGTATAAAGACACGTTCTCATTGTCAACCCACAAAGTTCAAGATTGTCTCTGAATAAATTGATTTTTAAGAGTTTTACATAAAGAGCTAATTTGAGGGAAGCCTGTTGTGGAAGGGGGACGGACGCCGCTGATGATCTCCACCGGGGGAAATGAGAGATTATGGAATATAGCTGACGGGAATTGCCAAGTGTGGGAGTGGAGTCATTAAAAGTATTGCTGGAATGAATGAATGCTCTATCTGTCTGTCTATCTATCTATCTATCTATCTATCTATCTATCTATCTATCTATCTATCTATCTATCTATCTATCTATCTATCTATCTATCTATCTATCTATCTGTTTGTCTGTCTGTCTGTCTGTGTCTGTCCGTCCGTCCGTCCGTCCGTCCATCCATCCTATCGCTCTATCAGTCGGTCTGTCTATTCATAATAATAGATGAATAACTTAAAATGAAAAACTAATGAGTGAGCCATTGCATACATAATGATTATATTCAAGTCTTCCTTGCGTAATTTGTTTGCAAGTGTGTTTGAGAGAAAGAAAGCAGTTTGTGTTGAGTGCTTGACAGTTCTTTAACCCCACACATGCATTTTCATGTTTTTCTCTTTCAATAACATCTCTATATGAGAACTGTGAGAACACATTACAGCTTTTAAGTGCAACTGCACCTTCATACATCAAACAGGGCTTCAGCGTGTATTAGAAGCACCCTGCCTTCAGATGATAGAGATCCTGTGAGCCCTTTCAAGCTCCCGGGACTTTTAAAGGGAAGGTACACAGGGATTAAACACAGAGGTTCAATATCAGTAAAAATCCCAGGACAATAAAGGGACAGCAAAGGGCATTTGAAGTTGATGGCAGAATGTGATCAGAACACTTTGTGATTTGTTGGTGTGGGATGTCATGATTTTATTATACAATCATTGCCCATAACATGTCATTTCAAAAAACTTGTTGAAAAAAAAAAAGAAGAGATTTATGCAGAATGTTCACGTTGTTTTTTTTCATACCGTGAAAAGGTATGCAGAGTCAAACTCTAAAAATAACGAAAATGATAAAGATATACGAATTTTGGTCCAAATGATGTCCACATTTACTGAAACTATATGGAAATGAGAAGTGTAAACATTCTGCTCATCTTTATAAATTATATGAATCAGAATGACATAAAAGTGAGTAAATGCTGGCAGGACTTTAAAGCGGACATAACACACACGGTTTCTGCCAATCTCATCTAAGGTGCAATAGGTGATTGTCTTCAGAATTTTTTTTTGTTATGCTGGTTGAAAGTCTCTTCTCATCCCGATAGCAATCATTAATTTAATTGGTTAAAATTTAGTTATCTGGATTTATATTCTGTGGAAGGCGTAGGACCAAGAAATGTTCGTCCAATCAAAACGCTCGGTTTTAATTGGCTTTCCTACCTGCCTGTCAACGTATGTATCTGCATACCTCTGCGCACCCAGTTCACGCAGACAAGATACGTCATCAGCGCGTTCACGCACGCTGTGCAGACAGAGCGAGAATGGCAGACAAACATCAACAACCCGATCTTCCTTCCTGGTATTGTAGTACTTGTAAAGTTTTCTCACCGGTGAATGAAACATGATGTAGCCCAGCGGTTCCCAATTCACGCACCCGATTCAGATAACCAGCTTGTTAGAAGTGAGCTACATGCATGAACTGTGTTCCGATCCATATGATCCCTACACAGTGTTCATTGCTCCTTCCTCCCTGAGCAGGGGAAATCCGTTGAAGTTAACTTCACTTCGGAACATGGGCTGGAAAATTAGGAACCGCTGATGTAGCCTATTGTAGTAATGTTGTCTCTGGTATTCTGGTCTGTGAGCGTATGTGCATTCAGGGGGCGTGGCTTTAGACGGCGATTGCAGGGAGGGTGGGACATTCGCTTTCAGTGGTATCAGGCTAAAGTTATCATTTTCCAAGATCTCCTACTGCACCTTTAATCTTGAGTACCTATAGAGCAGTAATTGCATCCTTCATATCTCTAAAGAGTCTTTGGTTTGATCAGATTTAAAAAAGAAAGATACAGCTGTACCGCTTTTCACCGAAAACAGTCGAGTTCCTCGAGGCGTGCCGTGGGCGGAGCTAAAGAGTCAACGCTAAAGAGAGCTAAAGAGACATCGACATAAATAATTCCCTTAACGCTGGGTTCTTTGGGAAGCTGAACAAGTTTATCTTTCCCTCACAACCAAAAACACACTTCTTTGATGACATTCTTTTTGAGCAAGTCCTGTGCAGCGTTGCCGACGACTTCCGTAACCCGAATGAAGCACGTTGATGGGCTGCTCTTGCTCTCGAAAACTTTCTGAAATTTATACTAACCCTGAAGGAGTTCGTATTTGGCACAGAAATACTCTGTCATTTGGTACAGGGGACTTTGGTCATGCTTAGCATGTGAGACTTTAACACTGGAGCTAGTCCGAATGTGCTTAAAGAGCAGTTGAGACACTCCCCCGAAATATTTATTTTAATCATTTTGGAACAAGCGTAGCATGATGGTAATAGCAGTGGGACCATTAATGAACGAGGTACCTTTAAGTAAGCAGGGGGGGCAATCGCTTTATATGTGGAGAAGGTGGTGTGTGGTCTTTAAAATTAAATCTGTAAAATTCAACACCATAGTTACATAGAATCTGTTTCTTACTGTCATAATGCATTGGAAAACCCCTGAGCACATGGTCATCAGATATGATTGCCACGTGAGAGGGAGTTGAAATGGGATTCATCTCTTCTCTGTACATCCGTTATCTCACTATAGGACAGAAAGAGAAGTATGGATATGTTATATCTATCTTTCTGTGCAGCGATTTGCACTTTCTGTCTTGAATATGTCAGTTTAATCCCTCTATAAGAGGCTCACAAAGAGAAAGTTAACACAGGAAAGTGATTAATTAGCTCTTTTTGAAGAAAACTTCATTCATCTCTCGGCGAGAGGAAGTGTTCCTATGCCTTGTCCCGACTTTATATATGCATGCGGAGTCCTGGGCCCCCACGAGTAAGAACGAGGGGGGGGGTTTGACGTCTGTTCGTGATGTAAAGTGATGGATCCCTATGGGTAGGACATTGTATAAATAGGGGGCAGGCAAACCGTATGGACTACGTGTAGGGTATTGGTAATGAGATGCAATTTTTGCACAGGTAACGTAATACACAAGATTGCTGAGGGAAGGGTAGAACAACCTCGGAGAATACAGGTGGTAGAGTAGCGACGGAGGGGCAGAGGCGGGTTTTTGGGGTTAGCCCTTAGGTAGCGTCAGTTAATGTATGGTGGGTTTGGGAGATAGAAAGACGAGTGTGGTGTGAAGTATAAGAAAGATAAATGTGCGAGATTGGCGTTGGTGATTTGAGTGCTGTGAACTGAACAAAGCTATAAGGAGTAGTTGTAGCAATGTTGGGACTGCGCTGTACATAGGGCTGCTAGGAAGGAATCCAATCACAGATGACAAGTAGAAAAAAAGAGTGGCCTCGGCAACGTAAACGACTTCGATAGAGAACTTATGCTGTGAAGCGAAAGAATCAACGGATTAAAACAGAGCTTGAAGGACAAATGGGTGGTAGAAAATGGTAGATAGAAATCATTAAATAAGAAACACGTACAATTACGCAAACTTAAAGGACGAAAGTAAAGGGAAAAGTGAAAAACGCAGCAAAGAAGAAGAGGGAAGAGAAGAAGAAAGAGATGAGAATACTAAAAGACACTGCTGTGAAGAGTTGAGGCAGGGGGGCGAAAGCGTATTTAATGTAAAAAAGTGGGAACGGTACAGAGGTAGGTGGCAGTACACGGAAGAAGGGGGGTTGTTTTTTAAAGTATTTAGCTGTACATGGGAACAGGAGATAAACATTAAAATACACATAGTTTCATTTCAAATGATTTGCCTCAAGACATTATGTGTGACATTACTATAAGGCTATTGTTTTCCATGTACAAAGTATTGCTATTTAACATGAAGCAGTTAATTTTTTTAAATATATATATTGTTTTAATCTGGATTGTGCCACAAATATTGACAGAAGAGCTCACAGCACAGTATCTGGCAATGCGTTGTGCTCTGGCATGGGCTTCCCTAATCAAAGTGTTTTTCACTCCAAGGAAACCTGTGGCAATCCTAATCGGATTGCTATCTGTCCTCACAAGAGATTTGAGTTCACTCGAGTTCTTGTATTGTTGTTGTTGCCTCATGCCACTAAATTTGCAGAAAAACATCTTCTGTGTTATTTCAAAGACAAAAAAAGTGTAATTCTATTTATGAACATTGCATGTGCAATGGGCTGAAAGTTGTAATTATGTAAATTATAACGCAGGTGTGGGTCAAGGCACATTGGTTTTTGGTTGATTTTGATCAAAACAGTAAATAAAACATTAGCTGTTCAAATCTACCTGATTTATGGAGTTCAATTATGAATATTTTGAAACCTAGTCATTTGAAAACAGAGTCACTGATGCAGCTTTGCAATGTGCAGAGAAATGATGCATTTTGAATTCATTTACTCACCCTCATGTCATTCCAAACCTGTATGATTTTTTCTTTTGCAAAACACAATCAAAAACTTTCCTTTTCCAAAAACGATGCAAAGCAGCATATAAAAGTAGTCCATGTGATTTGAGTGCTATATTGGAAGTCTTTTGAAGTGAATATGATAGCTTAAATAATTTTTCACTGATAATCCTTGTCAATAATGTGCTTTGAAATTCTTTGAAATCTCTTTTGTGTTTCCAGTTAAAGAGAAAGTCATGCGAATTAGGAAAAACATAAGGGTGAGTAAATGATGACAGAAATATCTTTCCACCCAAAAAATTTAAATTTGCTGAAATTGTACTCACCCTCAGGCCATCCAAGATGTAGATTAGTTTGTTTCTTCATCTAAACAGATTAGGAAAAAATTAGCATTATATCACTTGCTCACCAATGAATCCTCTGCAGTGAATGGGTGCCGTCAGAATGAGAGTCCAAACAGCTGATAAAAACATCATAATAATCCACATGTAATCCACACCACTCCAGCCCATCAATTAATGCATTGTGAAGTGAAAAGATACCTGTTTGTAATACATAAATCCATTGTTAAGACATTTTAATTTCAAACTATTGCTTCCGTCTAAAATTATTCCATAATCCATAATACTGCTTTCTCCAGTGAAAAGGTTGTCTCGTCTGAATCAGGAGAGAAATGAAATGAAGGCTTGATGGATTTGTTTCTAACAAACATGCAGCTTTTCACTTCACAAGATGTTAATTGATGGACTGGAGTGGTGTGGATTACTTCTGGATTATTGTGATGTTTTTATCAGCTGTTTGGACTCTCATTCTGACGGCACCCATTCACTGCAGAAGATCCACTGTAGAGCAAGTGAGGTGATGCTAAATTGCTCCAAATCTGTTCTGATGAAAAAGCAAACTCATTTACATTTTGGATGGCCTGAGGGTGAATACATTTTCAGCAATTTTAAATTTTTGGGTGAACTGTTCCTTTAAATATTCTGAAAAGCTGTTTTTTTTTTTTAAATTACGTTGTTGAAAACACATGCCACACTGGATTATTTTTAGGTACATGCTTGAATTTCATAGATATCATTATTATTTTTTATAGAAACTGCTATTTTTATGAGTGGGTACAACTTTTTGATATACTGTGACAAGTGTGCGCTATCATTCTGGAAGGGCTGTGGTCTAATCACAAACCTTGCAATGGTGGGTTGGAACAATTGTGCAGTTGCCTAGCAACAGGCAGAGGTGGGTTTCCCAAAAGCTTTGTTGCACAATGAACATTGTTGAGTCCACTATAGAGCCTTGGTAGTTTCTGAAATTCCCCACATTTCACACATCGTGTTTTTTTAAACTGAGTTGAGAGGTGTAGGCCTGATTCTCTATTCCAAACTCCTACATAGCATCATATATTCATTACGCAATGACATTCCAAGGGTACACGTCTCATTTCTCAAATTAAGGTGAAAGCTAAAGGTTAAAAGCAAATCAGTCAGTCAAAACTAATGCTGATAAAAAAAAAAAAAATACACTTCTTTAAAATCTGGTAACACTATAGTATAGGACTAATTTTCACTATTAACTAGTTGCTTATTAGCATGTCTATTATTACCATATTGGCTGTTTATTAGTACTTATAAAGCATATATTCTGCATGACCATATTCCACATCCTGAATCCTGCTCAGTACCTAAACTTAACAACTACCTTACTAACTATTATAAGAGTTTATATAACTATATATTAAGGAGCAGCAAATTACATCCTGAACAGTGGTGTCAAGACAACTTAACCACTGAGTTCTAGTCCGTGTACGCTGGTGGAAACGCAAACAACAAGTAGTTTTGCTTTCATTCACACGAAACACACAAATCGTCTCACACGGCGGGCTAGAGTGTGGAGGCCGGCAGACCTGTCTGTCAATCGAATATATCAACAAAGGCCTGTTGTGTTTCCAATGTTATAATACACATAAACGTACTGCACAACCTTATTAACATTGTATTACCATTACAATTGATTCTTTAAGAGTTTTTGATATTATTATTATTATTAACTTGAGTATATTTAGTATATTAAAACTTAGTTATCAAACGCTGTTAGTCGGGTGCCAAAGACAAGATCTCTCATTTTTGGTGTCCACAATCAAATTAATTAGCAAAAATATTTTATAGACAGAAAAAGCCTATTAATGCAAGGTAAGTGTCTGCTTTAATGTTTCAAATATACTGTTGAAATAAAATTTCAAAATACAGGTGAATAATGTTCCAGGGTTTAATGACTCTTGTTCTGAATATGCCTGACAAGTTCTTTTGTTATTTGAACTATGTTACACTGATGACTTTTAGTGGATGTCTTCTGTACATCATGGAAAAAATCTATGAATAAAAATAAAAAATATACAAGACCTTCGAACCAGTACAAATAACATTTAATCTGTATTAAACTTTTAATTGTTTTGATGCTTGAAACCCCTTTTCATCTTTGAACCCAGTTACAGGTTGTTCAAAAGTACTTAGTCATGTAGTTAACTTTTTTTTGTTTGTTTTTAGTATTGTTGAAATATATGCTTAGGCCCTATTATTGGATTGCATCTGTGACACTCTTAAAGCCATTAAAGTTCGATTTAACCTCAAAACTATCTCATCTTTAAGTAAAGGCACAATATGTAAGATTTTTTTTTTTTTATTAAAATATCCAAAAACCACTAGAAGAGTGTTTATATATTTTGCTGACTTGTGTACTTACAGTATCCCAAACGTTTCGAGGAATGTTTAAATCCAGAGAAATAAGCAAATTTAACTAGTGACACGGACCGTGTCCGACCGCACAGAGTCGCATTATAACAGAACTTTCAAATGTATCTAGTATGATAAAACAGCGATGCTTTACCCCACATACGCACGAGCGGAAGGAGCGGAAGCGGTCGACTGTGGCATAATAAAAGCTCCGCTGCTTTCGAGCCGTGTGTCACGCTCATTCAGCGGCCTCGTTGCGCTTCGACGGCTTTCAGCCTCACCCTGCTTCATTCAACTACGTTAATAAATCATCATCCATGAACATGATTTCTGCCCGAGTCCCGTCGGATTGCATCGCTGTGGGGATGAAGACCACAACTCCCATGATTCCACACTCATCACGCGTCCATCAAACTACGCCTTGTCTATTTGTTTTTTTGAATACCGCCCCCCCCCCCCCCCGCCCTCTAGCAGCGAAAATTGCATATTGTGCCTTTAAATTGCATTTTTCTTTCTTAAAAATGACTAAAATAATTCCCACCTCTGGTTGTTAATGTGTTTCATACACTTATGATCTACTTTTTGAGCTTCTTGAATAAGTGAAGTGTAGCCTAGTATGGTGTCCCATTCTGGGAATTTGTGGTCTGCATTTTTTGCTGTCGTCACTCCCCCCACCTACAATTCTTGCCGGTACTGAGACTCGAACCTGCAACCTTTGGTTTACAAGCCATCTCTTTAACCATTAGGCCACGACTGCCTAATGAACGTGTTAATAATCATTACAATCAAATGCTAATGACTCTGAATATTCAGTTTGAGTTTTCTCTCGTCTGGTTGATAGGGCATCCTAGAACCATCTTAGTTTTCTTTAAAACATTTCTTTTTCCCGGCCTCCAAATGTGTTGCTTGCAGCTAAATTGTTTTGCTTTGAATTGAGCAAATTAGAGCCCAGACTTCGCTTCCGTTTGAAATCTGCTTACTTCCACTGGAATGCAGAGTAAAGTTGCTTTCACCATCTGTTGCTGTTGGCTTATTTGGACCGCAGTACCATCATTTCTTGTATTTCTCTCATATTTCCTCCCTAATTTCCTTCACTCAGAGGAGCGATAGATTTAATATGCTGTTTTTGTTTGGACCCCATGTCCAAATAGCCATTTATCAAACCTACAGCACAGTGAGCAAAGCACAGTAGTGAATACTCCTGTTCACACTCAGTATTGAATATATTATCTGGATTTATAGTAATATCTTGCAGCCAGAGTGGCTCATATTTCATAATTATGAATTTGGCATCATGGTGTGACAAGTGGAAAATTGCAAATGACTTAATGATGATGTATAACACATATACGGTGAAACAAGTTGGCTCAACCAACCGTATGTATTGCGGCATTTTAACGTCTTTTAACAAGCCTGTTCGGATGCAACGGAAATCATCCTGTTCCTTTGTTTTAAATCAATCAAGTCAAGAAGGACTGCGCTCTGCTGAATTTGAAAGTGCATTATTGTGTGAAAAATCAATATACTGCAATCATCCCTTTTCTTTGAGCCACTTGGGTGTGATGATTTGAATATCTGTCTCTTATAACAATGTTGTAGAGAGTAATAGTTTTAACATTGGACATATAAAGCACCGTCTTACATATCTGTGTGTTGCTGTCTTCCTCAGAAATCCGGGAGGCATTTAAGGTGTTTGATCGAGATGGGAATGGCTTCATCTCAAAGCAGGAGCTCGGCATGGCCATGCGTTCTCTAGGGTACATGCCCAATGAGGTCGAGCTGGAGGTCATCATTCAAAGACTCGACATGGATGGTGAGGAGACACATGCACAAGACTGTGAATGGAGTGCCATGATGAAAAGACCAGAATAGCTAGCTAGTCTCCCTCAGCATGGGACGCTGATGTGCTGGGGGAAAAGAAAAAAAAAACAGCAGCCAGAACGTGCAAAGTACCGTAGCAACTTTTTAGGTTTTATGGATTCAACTTCAATTTACAATAAAAAAGTAATATATTTTGTTAAATCTTTCCCCACCATTGACAGAATTTTCCAGCTTTCTGTATTTTCACTGTTATGCGCTAGGAGGCGCTATTACGCATCTTCTGAAAGAATACTGAATGTCTGGATCAAAATATGGCAAAGAAAAAGCAGAAACAAGTGGCCACGTATGTAAGCAGATGCATAAGTAAAATAACGTGATCATCAAGCATTAAACAGCATATAAGATCATCGTTTTGAATCCGATCCAAAAGTAGACTTTTACAAAAAAAATCAATTTTCTCAGCTTTTTGTGCAAAATGTAGCTTTTTTAAAATGAAACTTACATTCAAGTGTTGATTTAAAAAAATATATGCATGAAGCTAGAAGAAAACGTTTGGTTTTGTTTAAAAGCAGTGGGCCTGTTCTATCTTTTACAACACAATATTTTGGGGACCATGAAAATGTTGTGAAAATGATCAAAAATGTTGGCCGTGGCTGGCAACTTTTTTATTTTTTTTTAAATGCTGCCAGGGAAAGTACTAAAATACTTTTTTTTAAACCTGTATAATAAACAGACAACCACCATAAAAACACAGGTGTTAATGAAAAAGCAACATTATACATCAAATATTATCATAGGTAGCTTTTCCACAAGCTGAAGTAAATACTAATATATAGAAGGTGCACACAATATCATAAACAGATATACAAAACACCATCATGGATACACGACACTTTTTGCAATAAACATGAATTAAAAACTCTAATGTACACAACTGATAACTAAAGACTAAGAAGAAACAGTTACTTCAGTGAAAAAACATCAAATGGGATTTCTGGGAATGACAATTTGAGATTTTTCACTGTTAATTATAAGATGACTTTCAAAAACTAAATTTAACAGTATTTTACTGTAAAACATAATATTACAGTTTTTAAAATATATTGTATATAGTGAGATAATTTATAGCATTAACCAATTACAGTTTTTTTTACTGTAGCATGTTTACACTTTTTTTTACAGTTAAAATTATGATTTTAGTAAGAGACGGTTCATCCAAAAATGTTAATATTTAGTGAATATGTGCTAATTTGCTTGTGTCATCCCAAACTTGTATTCTGAGGAACAGAAAAGAAGAGATATCTCCAAGTTTTTATTTCAAAATATTGTCTTTTGTGTTCTGCAGAAGATAAAAGTATGGAACAACATAAGGGTGTTTTCAATTTTCAGTGAAGTATCCCTTTAAGGAAGCCCGCCAGACACCAATCAGATGCATTTCTTGGCGCTGTAGGGATGCCAAGCACAATTGACAGATATTCAACAAATAAAGAAGCTAAATAACTGTAATCTTTTATTGCTCCAAACTATCATATTCTTCACAATGCATGGAGACATAGGGATTATGCATTTGCTAATAATGAGAACACTGTTCACAGTAGGCATCTTGAAATGAATTGAAGGCGAAAGCGGTGCTTTGATGGCTGTAGATGATGTCTTCAGCTAGATAAAACCCACTCCATGAACTTACACTCAGTCTGACACTAAAAATATTGAAGCTAAAAAAAAGAGAGAAAGAGAAAAAAAATGATAAACTAATCAGTCTGGCATGGAAACTCAGGCATGGAAATTTGCTTCATCTTAATTAATGAGTTTGAATGTGAATTGGCCAGGATGTCAAACTGGAGTGTCACAGGAAAAGGAATTTATTGAATTGCAGTTCACAAATAATAAACAATGACTGTTGAATATTTGTGAATTGCAAAAAATCCTTTAACAGAGCAGTTTCATTTAACTACATAATAATCATTATCATTAATTGTCATTGTCGGATTGAATGCGTAGGAGAAAAAAAACACAAATAAACATAAGTGTTACTCAGAAAAAAAAAACAATGTGAATCAATTAACAATTGTCTTACCTGATTAGACATGACTCATGACTATTAACACAGTCATCAAAGCAGTATCATTTTAATCACAAAATTCTCCTGCCATGGTCCATTACATGTAAGTTAATTTGTTAAAAATATATATATTAAATACGATTAATATTAATTAACAACAAAATTCTGTTGGTGGTATTGATTATTGAAATCATCGAATGTTTCTAGAAATACTCGATTTCCAGGATTCCCAAACTTTTTTCTCCGTCAACCTTTTGACCTAAAATACAGTATTTACTTAATATTTACCCCCTGAAATTTTAAGTTAACATGTCAGTAATGTTCACAGTTCTCCTGATGCTGGTAAGGTGACAAGGCATGCAGATAAACAAATACAATTTTTAACATTTTTAGTAAGTGTTTCATTTAGATTTTGTTTTGTTTTTAAGCTGTTTATTTATTGTCATTTTTCATGTTTAGGATTAAATGAATTATTAGCTTTTCACAAACTCTATTTGATAGCTTTTGATAACATGTTTATGGGTAATTCATATTATTAAAAGACTTTGCAGGAATATGATTTATTTTCATCCCATTTTAATTCTTTATTAAATTCAAATTACACTTCTACATCACGTTGATTCCTCAATGCAAATTTGATTCAGTTGCAGGAATTTTCACTGCAGGCATTCTCAGTTCAGTTCAGAATGCATCTAATACTTCACGCTCTGTTTTTTAGGAGACGGCCAGGTGGATTTTGAGGAATTTGTTACTCTCCTGGGGCCCAAACTCTCGGCTGCCGGTATGCCTGACAAGTTCAACGGAACCAATTTTGACTCTGTGTTCTGGAAGGTGATTATTAGCCATTCCTGTCTTATTCCAAGTGACAACAGGCACAAAGTGTGCTGCTTCCGTCTGTCCCTGTCACACACAGAAACCAGATTAGATACACTTTCAATGCTGTCTATGAAATCCAACAAACAGACATGAATCACCTTATGGGAATTGCCTCCTATCCTGTAAACATGAGCCAAATTTGCATATTTGAATACATTTCAGTACAGATATATTGTTATGTGACATGATGACTTTAAGCAAGATTCATTAATAGATTTCGTAACAGTCCCTTCCACTGCATGTCTGCGAGTGAGAAGAGCAGAATATCATTTGTACGGACCATATGGTGATTCCCCCAAAGGGTTTGCTTCTCTAATCACAGCTCGCTGCTGGTGCATTTTTTAGCAGCGCGTTTGACCCCAAATAGCTACGGGGGTCTCCCTCGTAAACGTCTCTCTGTGTGATTATGAGTTCAGAGCTATGAAAATGTGCATATACTGTATATATACTGTATATGTGTGCTGAAATCTAAATCAACCTCATCTACTTTTTTACGAAACATTCTTGGTCAGAAATTCATCAGTGCATGTTGTTTCAAAGGAAAGATACTTGTCTTTGTAATCAAAATGTATGCAAAACAAAACAACTTTCTGGAAAGATGTCCTTCAGTCCACTTTTAATAATCCAATTAATTCCTAAAGGACAAAATCATGAAATATGAGACATTATAGAAATAAAATGGGTTGCATATGCTGTTTAATTTTGACTTTTAATAAAGTTTGCTCAAGTTGCATGGATGCATGAAATGTAGTTTGAGCGACTGAATGCTCAGCTGATCGTAACTCCTCCCACTATCAATTAACAAGATAAAAAAGTGCATCTGTACTCACAGACATATGCTTACCCGTCCTCCATCCCCAGCTCCTCCTTATACAGATACATGATCACATAACTGCTTCTCCACGGAGATATCTCATCTCAGCTCACCGTTGCTCAATCTGTCCAATTTCATTTACAGTACTGTATTACTCTGCATGGATTATATAACTGCTGCCTATAAAAAAAATCTGGTAATTGCTTAGGCTTCGGGGGGTTCAAACCTCAGCGAGGTTTGCTTGTGGACAGCTCAGAATCTGAACCCTTCAGAGCGAAGCCTGCCACCAAAGTAATGTTCAGGACCTTTACAATAATCTTAATCAAACAGAGTGGTCGTGACTGAACTGATACAAATGTATACCTTTAATGCTTTGGATAAAAGCATCTACAGAATGCATAAATGTAATGCATTTAGACTAATTAAACATCAGAGAATTTCAGAATGAAATCATACGGTTTTGTCTCTGTTTTTAGTGTGATATGCAGAAGCTGACTGTGGAAGAGCTGAAGAGACTCTTATACGAAACCTTCTGTGACCACCTGACTATGAAGGACATCGAGAATATCATCATGACCGAGGAGAATCACATCGAAAATCCTGAGGACTGCCAGGTTGACATTGACAGTAAGAATGTTTTTTCTTTCTTAATGCACAGCTCTGGCTGAAATACAAGTTGAATTATTATTACTTTCCTGTCAAAACCATTTCATAATTTTGTTTAATTTTGTAAGGTGTATAGAGGGGCTAAATTAGAATTTGGTGCATGAAGATCCACCCAAAAATCTTATTATCTTGATCTAGGCATACCATTCAAATGTTTGGGGTCAGTATTTTTTTTTTAAAATAATAATAATTTTATTCAGCAAGGATGCATTAAATTAACCAAAAGGGACAGTTAAGACATTTATAATGTTACTAAAGATTTATATTTCAAATAAACACTGTTCTTTTTAACTTTATATTTATCATGGATTTTGAAAAAAAGTAGTTTTCACAAAATGTTAAGCAGAACAGCAGAAAAAAAATTTTTTTCTTGAGCAGCAAATCAGCATATTAGATTTCTGAAGGATCATGTGACACTGAAGACTGGAGTATTGATGTTGAAAATTCAGCTTTGACATCACAGAATTAATTATTTTAAAATATATTAAAATAAAAACATTGTAAATTGTAATAATATTTCACAAATTGTTTTTTCACATATTGCTGTTTTAACCGTGTTTTTGATCAAATAAATGTAGCTTTGGTGAGCATAAGAAAATCGTTTCAAAAACCTTTAAAAAATCTTTCAAATCCAAACTTTTGAATGATGGTGTATGTGTGACATACAAATACAGCTTCTTCTTACAGTAGGTGAAATGCACAAAGACTTGACTAACTCGCAGTTGATTAAATAGCACAAAGAAGACATACGTATGGTTATAATATATTTGTATCATTACTTTTCAGTACATTTTTCATTCACATTCCCCTCAATTCTATCCACCAACTTTCATGGGCTTTCATGGAGTTGGTCGCAATACATCTTAGATTGTCTTATCTGTGAAGGATATTTGTGATGCATAATCGGCATAATACGGTTGGAATTTCCCTACACTCTTAAAAATAAAGGTGCTTCACAGTGCCATAGAAGAACCTTTTTGTCTAAATGGTTCCATAAAGAACCTTTAACATCTGAAAAACCTTTCTGTTTCCCAAAAGGTTCTTTGTGGCGAAATAAGGTTCTTCAGATTACAAAAACGCAAGAAAGAGATGGTTCTTTAAATAACCTTTGACTGAATGGTTCTTTGTGGAACCAAAAATGGTTCTTCTATGGCATCGCTTGAAGAACCTTTTGAAGCACCTTTATTTTTAAGAGTGTTTGCTGCCTAAAAGATTGCCTAGGCATGCATCTCACTAGGTTTTGGAAAGGAGATGTGGTTTCTTGCAATCCTACATATTTATAAACTTTTTTTGGCGAAGATACTATCTTTCAAACACTTTTTGGTCACAATGTCCCACATTTTTCATTTCATTTCAATGAATCACCTCCAAACCATGTCTTAACACTTAATTTCTCCTGATCTTCTGATTCATTTCTCTCTGCTTCTTCAGCGGAGAGTCCAACCCAGCAGGTGAAGCAAACATGCGTACGGAAGAGTCTGATCTGCGCCTTCGCGATCGCTTTCATCATCAGTGTTATGCTTATCGCAGCCAATCAGGTGCTTCGCAGTGGCATGAAGTAACCGAATGGACCAATCACAACGTTGATTCAATTCAATATAACATATGACAGTGACAAAAAAAGGCTAAAAAAAAATGCACACGCAAACTGGAGCAGCTTAAAAGTTAATTTTATTTAGATGAAATCCAAATATTGTGACTGAAATATTTTTGAGACGAGCTACAGCTTCCACTGGACAGAATTTTTCATATTTGACAGCAAACGTAATGCACACAGATATATATAAACGCACACATACTGTGTCTTACCCAAAAAGGTATGATAAAAAGTACATGAAAAGAGAGGAAGAAGAAGTTTATACTGTAACGGACTCTTAAAAGTTTCCCCTTCAACCGCTCTCTCTCCCTCTTCAGTATGTTTTGGGTGAGTTTAGCCGCATGGACATCTCCAACCGAGGATCCTACTCTTCAATGCATGACGATGCATGGATTTACAATAGCCTGGATGTACCAGTAGAGCTCAGCTGTGCATCCATTCATCTATATATTAGATCCCAAAACAAATTTTCCAAAGAAAGACCCGTCTCACATGTATGAAGAGTTGGATATGCAGCAGAGGCCGTTTGTGACATCTTTTACATCCAGTATACTGATCCCCTTGCATGAGAATAAGGGCTGTTTAGGGCATGCTCATGTCATGCAATGTTAGTCTCGTGTTTGTCCAGTAACTATTGTTGGTTTTTACCAATTGCACATGCCTGAAATGATTGTAGTAGTACTCCATATGGCCAAAAAGGGGGCGTGAAACATCCCAAAAGTGATACTATACCACTAGTGACATACCTGTACAGTATTAAAGGAATAGATCACCCAAAAATGAAAATCACCTTCAGGCCATCCAAGATGTATAGGAGTTAAAGGGTTAGTTCACCCCAAAATGAAAATTATGTCATTAATTACTCGCCCTCATGTCGTTCCGAACCCGTAAGACCTCTGTTCATCTTCGGAACGCAAATTAAGATATTTTTGATGGAATGTGAGAGCTCTCTGACCCTCCATAGACAGCAACGCAACTGAAATGTTCCCAGACAGAAACGTAGCAAGGACATTGGTAAAACAGTCCATGTGACATCAGTGGCTCAACTTCAATTTTGCGAAGCTACGAGAATACTTTTTGTGCGCAAAGAAAACAAAAATGACGACTTTATTCAACAATTCTTCTCCCTCGAGTTACTGTCTTCCGCCATTTTGGAGAGTATCACAACGGATACGCACGCTTTACACTAAGTGTAAACAACGCTGATTACACAGATTACGTTCATGCGCGCGCTTTACCCCATAACGTAAACAACGCCGATTACGTTTTTGGGTACTCTCCAAAATGGCAGAAGACGTAACTCGGGGGAGAAGAATTGTTAAATAAATTCTGTTATTTTTGTTTTCTTTGCGCACAAAAAGTATTCTCGTAGCTTCGCAAAATTGAAGTTGAACCACTGATGTCACATGGATTATTTTACAGATCTCTTTGCTACGTTTCTGTCTGGGAACATTTCAGTTGCGTTGCTGTCTATGCAGGGCCAGAGAGCTCTCACATTCCATCAAAAATATCTTAATTTGTGTTCTCTTATGCCAGGTTCAGACTACACAATATTTTTGTCGTTCACGATAGTCACTGTGTCAGAGTACACGATTTTGACTCCTAAAATCTTGTCGTAGAGACGTAGAAATATGTCAGACTACACGTTGCTTCCCGAACATTCATCGCATGCCGTCTTTAACGACACGCGTGATGTCATCGAGAAGGCGGAACTAGTGACTGACTTCCGAAAACAAGAGTGTAAACATTGCTGAAGCGCTTCCACTATAGTTCCCCACGACACCCTACGTCAAGCAAATCGTGGCAAAATCGGGCTAAAATTTTGCCACGATTATGGGTTTTGAACGACATGAGGGTGAGTAATTAATGACAGAATTTTAATTTTGGGGTGAACTAACCCTTTAATTTAGCATTACGTCACTTGCTCACCAATGGATCCTCTGCAGTGAATGGGTGCCGTCAAAATGAGAGTCCAAACTGTTGATAAAAACATAACAATAATCCACAAGTAATCCATATGACTCCTGTCCATTAAATTAATGTCTTGTGAAGTGAATGTAAGAAACACATCCATCAGGATGTTTTTAACTTCACACCATTGCTTCCGGCTGAAATACAAGTCCATATCCCATAATATCTGAATCAGGAGAGAAATATGCACAGATCAAGCACCGTTTATAAGTGAAAACAGTCCAAAAAATTTCAAAACAGATATATTGGTGGATTTTCATGTGAGAGGACAACAGAGGACGGACTTTTCCCCTGGACAAAGCGTTATTATGAATTATGAACTCATATTTTGGACAGTTTTAAAGTTGATGTCTTTAACGTCTAAACAAGACATTAATTGATGGACTGGAGTGGTGTGGATTATTCATGGATTATTGTGATGTTTTTATCAGCTGTTTGGACAAGTGATATAATGCAAAATTTATCCAAATCTGTCCTGATGAAGAAACAAACTCCTCAACCTGAGGGTGCGCACATTTTCTGCAAATTTAGTTTTTGGGCAAAACTATTCCTTTAAGTGTTTTACAGTACATGGATCAAAATGATTTTCTTTTCACCTGAAATACACTCACTATGCATTTTCAGGCTTACTGTGTAAACGATCAACAATGCTTGGCAGTGCAAATGTAACTGTTACACTTTGCGAACATGTGCACTGTAGTTATCACATAGAGTTGATAATTAGAAGCTTTTGAATTGAAATGACACGACTGGCATGAAATAATACCAAATGATTACGTTAAGACACATTATAAAAGGAGTATTTGATTTCTGACATATCAGGAAATGATTTAATGGTTGTTTTTGAACCAAATCGATGTCCATTTAAGCTTATTACCAAACCTAAATGGATGGTCATGATGTTTTTATTCGTTCGCAATGTAAG
The DNA here is from genome assembly GCA_018155175.1 of Sinocyclocheilus anophthalmus. NCBI lineage: Eukaryota > Metazoa > Chordata > Actinopteri > Cypriniformes > Cyprinidae > Sinocyclocheilus > Sinocyclocheilus anophthalmus. Next base: position 184,682 of record JADLZN010003683.1, on the reverse strand, counting down.
GAATATGTGTATTAATATAACCTGAGAGCGAACACTGTGGTATGTCAGTGTTTCACTTCTATTTCAAAATATATTGTTCATATGTCCATATGAATGTTCCATTCGTGACACCGTCCAGTGTTTTCCTGAGAATCATAGCAGTTTGTGTGCAGGTCGACTTGATGATAGCAAAACGGAGTATCTAAGGTGTGAATCATGTTTCAAATATGAATGTCAGGGTTTGAATATGTATCAGCTGTAAGCGTGTCATTCTGTTGAAGGGCATTTTCCAGGGTATAACATTAGTTTTCAACTCTGCCCAGGGCCTGAATTGATTTAGCTGTAAGTTACAGCACCATGAAATTCTTATATTTGGATGTCCAGGTATAAATTAAATATGCAACGGATGGAAACACACAAGCACTACGATCGAGTGACAGTCAAAGAGGAGTCACAGGACAACAATGTACAGGTTTCCCCCATTATGGCACGATTCCTTATTCATTATTAGAAATGGGAAAGCTAATAATGTTCCTGAGCCGCAAGCAAAATATTATGGCTTGAAATAGCAAATTATCTTTAATCAGAGAATAGCTATTATTCAAAACTCATCCAGAATTGAAAAATCTGATAAGAAAATTCTCATTATATCATTACCGGATTGGCTGGTAACCCCGTCTTCTCCAGAGTTTTATTTGTGCTTGGTAAATCAGATCCAACAGAATTAATTATTCACAATAGCTGCTTATTAATAAAAGAGAAATACAAGAAAAGCAGAGCAGTGTTGAATGCTTAGTTTTAGGTGTATCACTCTGTAAAAGTGGCAACTTTCATTAAGGATCCATTTCTACTTGCTCTAACCCTTAAAAGTACTTTTGTTGGTATAACCTATAATAATAAAATGTAATAGATTTATCTTTAATAATACATTAAATACAAAATAAAAATGGTTTTATCTTAAATTAACTTTATATTTGACCGAAAAGTAGTTTTTTTTTTAAAGGGGTCATATGTTGCTGCTAAAAAGAACATTATTTTGTGTATTTGGTGTAATGAAATGTGTTTATGCGGTTTAAGTTAAAAAAACACATTATTTTCCACATACTGTACATTATTGTTTCTCCTCTATGCCCCGCCTTTCTGAAACGCGTCGATTTTTACAAAGCTCATCGGTCTGAAAAAGCGAGGTGTGCTGTGATTGGCCAGCTATCCAGTGTGTTGTGATTGTCCGAATACCTCAAGCGTGTGACGGAAATGTTACGCCCCTCACCATATAGTGATGATGCCCTGTCAGACCGGAGCACGGGGGGGGATTGGGGAATTCAAACATTAAGCATTGTAGTCTACTCCTACAGGATCAGTAAACAGTCCTCCATAAAATGTTTGCTTGCACACATCCTGAAATTTGGGTTTTTTTTGGAAACTGTTCTGGAACAGTGTTGTAAATATAACTTAAACCACTGATTTCTATCGTGGGGCCTCTTTTGGAAGACCAAACAAAGTAGTTTCGCTTTCACAACGAAGCACACGTCACACACGGCGCCTGAGTGATCATATCCGGGGGAACAGTGATGATGCGGGCGGGCTGAGTGATCCTAGTCGGCGGATTCCGAAGGAGTCTCCGAGTTTTCGCTGCAAACCACATGTGACGACCCTGGGCTGGACTCCGCTTCGTCCACGGTGAAAGCCGATCCGGTGATCCACAGCACAAGTTTGAGATTTCCTCAGCGACCAGCACGGATCAGCTCCAGGCATAACGAAGCAGATATCGTCCTCTTTTGGAAGACCAAACAAAGTAGTTTCGCTTTCACAACGAAGCACACAGCGTCTTCACGACATGGCGGCAGCAACAATACTACAGCGAGAATAAAAGTTACGCCTTCTTTCTTTGCGTGAACATTTGGGCGGCGTTATGCAAATCTTCCCACATAGTGATGTAGATATGTGGGGGTGTTAGAACGAGCCGTTTTAGGTAGGTGTGGATGAGTCTTAACTTTTATAAAGAACATCTCTTCGGGGATTTGAGGATTTAGTCTTTGCAACTTTACAGATCTTATTTGTGCACCAAGAGCTTGTAACACTTCAAATAGAAAGGAAAAATTGAAATTGCATCATATGACGCCCGTTAAAAATGACGCATAGATAAAAACTATGTTAATGTAGAGGTTAAGATTTAATTTATTTTTTAAATGGATCTATTCATTTTTGACATTAATGAACCTATGAATATTATATGTGTTACGCACGGGATCAAGTAGTCGGCATTGTTCAGTGGGGGTTACCTGACTTATTTACTTAATCAGCTTGAATACGCCTGGCAAAAGACAGGTGCAAGACACATGAAATGGTCAAACCGATAGCCAGAGGGGTTGCGTTTAAGGTGCCTGTGTTCGATACGGGGATACCGACAGGACATATATTTTGACTAAAAGCTTCTTTATCTTAAGCTTCATTACGCTCTTTACTGGGGGACACCTGTATATGTATCTTATGTTCCATTTTTAATTGGAACTTAAATGAAACGTTCAAAATATATGGTTCATTGTAATGTACATTAAATATTAAAGCATATATTATATATAAGTATTTCATGTCTACTTGGAATCATGCAAAAGGGTATCTGAAAAAAAAAATACATACATTTTTATGAGGTTTGTTGTTTGCGTCATCTTTCCTGAGGAGGGAATATTGAGTATATATATATTTAAGCAATACATGAAAACAAATAGGAAATGTGGGTTGACAAATGCTAAGAACATATAACTGTGGATTTTAATGAGAATGTTGGTTTGTGCAAAAGAGGATGTTTTTCTCATTAATCAGACCAGTATAGTTTATTATCTGTAGAGCACTTTAGTAGCCAAGATTTTCTCATTGAAGTCACTTTTATTATAGCCAGATTTTTTTTGAATTACATAAATTATCAAGATGTTTATGTTTGTAAGACTGGACCGATACATGTAGAGCGTCATTATTTTTATCAGAGAGATGGCAATATATGACACAGGCTTTATTCGAGATGTGAACCACATTTCTGTGTTTTTCTAAAGAGACGCACAAAAATTTCTGCTCACATTAGTTTATGTAAACAAGTATTTGGCCGTGCTTCGGCCTGTTTCCATACTTGAAACGTTGAGCGTGTTGAATGTTGTCCTGTGACATTTCTTACTTTGCCTTATGCTGTTTTTTTTAATGATCATAAAGAATATTGTTTACAGTGATGGCATTTCTATGATATTCCTATCAGGTCTGAATATACTTCTGTTCGGGATGAACTATTTTTGAATGTGGATAATCATTGTGCCATACATATGTTTATATGTTTATTAGTGGGACTTACACTCCCTTGTGAAGTGTGTTTACCGAGTGCACAAATGTATGTATCCACCTGTGACATTGTACTGTATTCCAAATCAATAAAGATAATACCAAACTAAACCAGAAGAAGAGGCTTAAAAACAATTATTTCTCTCCTACAAACAGTTTAATACGGTGTCTGCACTGCAAACTAACAACTTGTTACTAAACCACAAAACTAGAATGGTCTTCACTGGTTTTGTTGCGTCATCTTGTTTCTAATGCAGTGTACATGTACGGTTTTTACATGTTTAAAAGACAGAGCCTGAAATTATTTGATATGTTTCGTATTTATTTATCTTTTTGCCTTTTTCCAAAACCAATGATAAGTGAAGGGACAATAAGTTTTATTTATTGTTCATTTTATCAGGGTTATTGCAGGTTTTATTAAGGTGAATGTAAAACTTTTTAAAGACCTTTTTAAGACAAAGTATATACACTTTAAGGGAGAAGGGAACACAATATGTCAATATGTTCTCTAAATGTAAATGTATAGGCATGTGCAAAGAGGTAATTAGCAACATTTTTCTTAAATTAAAACCCAAAATGATCTCATTACGTTTTAATTAATTTTACCAAAATAAAAATAAATAAATAAAAATACAAAAGCTTGAGGGCTGAAATACCTCTTCTCCCAACCACTAGTATAGAAATAACACTGCTTTTTTTGTCTTGTTTTCCAGTGCAAATGTCTAAAGATTCTTAAATTAATATCTATTTACTTGAGATGTAATGTGACATAGAATAAGAAGCCTTGTTTTATGAGAAATTGATCAAAATGAAGCGAGTTTATGATTGAAAAATACAAATTTGCCGGTGGGCTTCGAAAAATCGACCTTAATTCAAAAGTTTAAAAACAAGTGCCATTCCCCATTGATAGATATTTGTTCTTGTTTAAACATACACTTAATTTTGTTCAGTTTCTCAGAAATGAACAAATTTTGCATCTCAAGTAAATGTATCTCGATTTAAGGATTAGGTTTTTGTATTAGAAAACAAGACAAATATGGAGGTAAGATACTGCTTTTTAGCAATGCATGCAATGTTTTGCAATGCAAACTAAAATTTTGAAACCTTGATTTGTGTCATTTTCCTAGCAATAGGCCTACACATTAAAAGAAAATACAAAATATTTATAACATTTAAAATAATAATAAATCAATTTTAAATATTGGAGCTAACTCATATTCTAATTATAATTGTCAGTTCATTAAAGGAATTAGATTTGGTTGTTGTAATCCTTTGACATAATCACAATCACAGGTTGCCACATCTGACAGCAGTGACAATAACTAATCCTGATCTCAAAGCAAATCTGACATATTCCGTTTTTTTTCTTGCGAAAATCCCTTTATCTCTGTAAAAAACCTGCCTGTTTACTGATCACAGGTTGTAGATATACGATGCTATCAGTTTCCTAATTCTAGTACACTGTGATACTTTCGATCCAAAACAAGAGTTGCAGACTCTATATCTTTTCCCTTTATGCGGTTTGATTTCTCTCTTTTCCGAGCACACAGAGATTGATAAATTTTTGCCACAGGTGGGTAGGCCTATCGTTAAAGATAACTTTTGATATTCAGAGAGTTAAAGTACAGAACAAAATGATATTAAGGCAGTGATTCATCAGAATAGACAGCAAGTAATGTGTAACTAGTAAAAGTGTTTGTCTGGCTGAACTATCACAGTCATGACGGAGTTGCTTTTTAATTATGTATGTATGTATTTTGTGAAGTCATTGCAGGACATTTGAATCACAACTGAAAAAAAGTAATATAATTAAAAAAGACACCTGACGAAAAACTTGACACATTTTTGGACTTTTATAAGGTTTTTATTTTATTTTATATTTTTTTTACATGATTCCCAATTATTTATATTCACGATTTATAATATTTGTACAGGCTTTACATTTTTAATTCAGTGTAATGTGTATATATGCATATACAGTCTACAAAACTATACATTCTGAGCAATTAGGCCTATAGTTTTAGGCAGTGTATTTGTAGTTAATATGCTACATTCTAAGAAAATATTAGTCATACACTACAGAAAAACTGTCATAAGATAGTGTTGTATAATGTGAAAAGGGGTTAGTTTGTAACAACTAAAAATAAAGGGCCGAATATATTAATATATATATATATAGATAGTGGGCAAAAAGATTAGTCGCACCAATTGGGCAAGGTCTCCCACTTAAAAAGAGGAGAGAGGCTTGTAATTTTCATCATAGGTATACCTCAAACTATGAGAGACAAAATGAGAAAAAAATTCAGAAAATCACATTGTAGGATTTTTACCGAGGAATTTACCAATTAATTCTTTAAAATAAGTATTTGGTCACCTACAAAACAAGCAAGATTTCTGGCTCTCACAGACCTGTAACTTCTTTTTTTAAGAGGCTCCTCTGTCCTCCACTGTTTACCTGTATTAATGGCATCTGTTTGAAATCGTTATCAGTATAAAAGACACCTGTACACAACCTCAAACAGTCACACTCCAAACTCAACCATGGCCAAGAACCAAAGGGGGGGGGGGAAGGGCTGTCAACGGACACCAGAACAAACTTAGACCTGCACCAGGTTGGGAAGACTGAATCTGCAATAGGTACGCAGCTTGGTGTGAAGAAATCAACTCTGGGAGCAATTATTAGAAAATGGAAAGACATACAAGACCACTGATAATCTCCATCGATCTGGGGCTCCACGCAAGATCTCACCCCGTGGGGTCAAATGATCACAAGAAAAAGCCCAGAACCCCACGGGGGGACCTAGTGAATGACCTGCAGAGAGCGGGGACCAAAGTAACAAAGGCTACAATCAGTAACACACTGCGCCGCCAGGGACTCAAATCCTGCAGTGCAGACGTGTCCCCCTGCTTAAGCCAGTACATGTCCAGGCCCGTATGAAGTTTGCTAGAGAGCATTTGGATGATCCAGAAGAGGAGTGGGAGAATGTCATATGGTCAGATTAAACCAAAATATAACATTTTGGTAAAAACTCAACTTGTCGTGTTTGGAGGAGAAAGAATGCTGAGTTGCATCCAAGAACACCATACCTACTGTGAAGCAAGGGGGTGGAAACATCATGCTTTGGGGATGCTTTTCTGCAAAGGGGACAGGACGACAGCACCGTATTGAGGGGAGGATGGATGGGGCCATGTATCGTGAGATTTTGAGTGAAAACCTCCTTCCATCAGCAGGGCATTGAAGATGAAACGTGGCTGGGTTTTTCAGCATGACAATGATCCCAAACATCGGGCAACGAAGGAGTGGCTTCGTAATAAGCATTTCAAGGTCCTGGAGTGGCCAGTCTCCAGATCTCAACCCCATACAAAATCTTTGGAGGGAGTTGAAAATCAATGTTGCCCAGCGACAGCCCCAAAACATTAATGCTTTGAGGAGATCTGCATGGAGGAATGGGCCAAAATACCAGCTACAGTGTGTGAAAACCTTGTGAAGACGTACAGAAAACGTTTGACCTCTGTCATAGCCAACAAAGGGTATATAACAAAGTAAATTTTGTTATTGACCAAATACTTAAATTCCACCATAATTTGCAAATAAATTCAACAATGTGATTTTCTGGATTTTTTTCATTTTGTCTCTCATAGTTTAGGTATACCTATGATGAAAATTACAGGACTCTCTCATCTTTTTAAGTGGGAGAACGGGTCACAATGGTGGCTAATAAATACTTTTTTTAACCCTGTATATTAATATAATATATAATACGTATATATATTATCTATTTAGTTATTCCAAAAAAAATATAAACTGTTTTTTGTGGTTGCTTTACAGGATTGGTCATTAGACCGAATAAGAAAACAAAATGCTACGACTTATTGGTGTTGATGTTAAACAGTGAACAAAGAGCCGGTAAAATAACAGAAAAACTGAGAGTGAAAGGCACAAGTGACTTTAATTTCAATGAATACACAAGGTTTTACCACAAAACTCTGCATATAATAACTTAGAACACTCTCTAAGACTTGATGGCTGTTCTGTCAATTCTTTGTCATCAGTTAGGAATCATCAGCTATTTGATAGCACCCTTTCCTTTGAAAGTCATGCTTCTAGCATTTGTAAAACTGCATTTTTCCATCTTAAATAGATTATGACCCATGCTCTCAATGTCAAATGCAGAAAAGTTAATTCATGCGTTCATGACCTCAAGGTTAGATTATTGTAATGCTTTATTGGGTGGTTGATCTGCACACTTAATAAACAAATGCCAGCTGGTCCAAAATGCAGCAGCTAAAGTACTTACTAGAACCAGGAAGTATGACCACATTATCACTATTAACTCTGCAGGCTCCCTATTAAACATGGTATATATTTTAAAATCTTGCTATTTCCTTATAAAGCCCTGAATGGTTTAGCACCTCAGTAGTTGAGCGAGCTTTTATCACATTATAGTCCTTCACGTCCGTTATGATCTCAAAACTCTGGCCATTTGGTAATACCTAGAATTTCAAAATCAACTGCAGGCGGCAGATTCTTTTTCTATTTAGCGCCCAAACTCTGGAACAATCTACCTAACATTGTTCGGGAGGCAGACACACTCTTGCAGTTTAAATCTAGATTAAGACCCATCTCGGAAACAGGGAGACACATAACGCTCTGTAGCACTTTTTATAATTCAAATCGTTTAAAGGATTGTTACGGCATTGACTCCCTGTTCACGAGACTGCTACCACCCACTCCTGTCTGCATTGATCCATTTTTACTGAAACCGTCGTAGCCTCTTAGCAGCCGTCTCCCGCCCCCTCTCCTTGAGCTTATTCCCCCTTCCCCCTCCTTTTTTTTTATAGACCCTTTTTCCCTCTGTCCCCCCGTCCCTTCCCCCTCCCACGCATTAAGTCAGGAACCAACCAGCACGGGAACATTCCATAAACTCGAGTCACTAAATCGTAAGAAGAATGGCGTCAATCCAGTATCAGAACGGCTGGTGGATCAGCACATAGAGACGACCTCTACATTCCTGAATGTCAGCAGAGACCATGTCACCTAGACCGATCCCCTGTGAAGACCTTGTCCGCCATCGGACACTTAGTTGGGGACACTTAATTTCCAGCGATCTCGTCGACTTGATTGCACAGACACTATTCCAACTGAACTGAGCTGGATGATGACATCACTGAATTCAATGATGAACTGCCTTTTACTGAAAAATTTGTGTTTACTATTGTCATTTTGCACTATTGTCACTATTTTCCTATTTTAATGCTATAAAGTTGCTTTGACACCCTGTATTGTTAAAAGCGCTATTATAAATAAAGGAGACTTGACTTGACAAGGACATACATTATATGCAGAGATAATAAATATTGTTAGTCGTATGTTTTGAACTGGCAGTTGTCTGTCAAGAGGCATTCAAGATTTTAATTAATTTGTATGTGGTACCTTTACTGAAATGGATATAACTCTTGAACAGAATGCGATTCGTCACCAAACTAAGTACATGTGTAGGATCTCAAGTTTGTCAATAAAAAAAGTGCAGAGCTGGCACTGGTGAGTGCTACTAAGAGGTTAAAAAACTTAAAAACGCTCTAAAACTATGCACACCATTGGCAACAACTTAAAAATTGTATGAGTGTCTTGTCCCAAAGTGCCACAAGTGTCTATGAGGACATTCGCGTATCTCTAAAAACATGGCCACCATCAGCCAATGAAGTTTGAGCAACTATTGACAAGGTTTAATTGGAACGACTCTCAGTGAGCATGTACGACTCATGGCTCTAAGGCTACATCCACACGAAGCCAGAGCTTTCCCCATCCAATCTTTTTTTTCCCTCTCGTCTCAAGAAATATCTGCGTCCACAACGAAACCGACACAAAACGATGTAGTATACCTGCCAGACCAGTATGTGGCGGTGTAATTCTGCCACAGAGATACACTAAAAACGGAGAAGACTTGGACTATGCGCATAAACCTAGTGTGCGGTATACAAATGAACATGGAACGATACTTAGTGTCTTAATGTTAGTTAATAAAAAGACAATCGTTCAGTGTTTGCTCATGTTTTTGTTGCTGGTACGTGACGTAGCGGTGTCTGACTAGGGGCGAGAAGTGGGCTGATGACGTCATCGTTTCAGAAAATATACGGATTCGCTGTCCACACGAAAACGCAATGGTGGCGTTTTCAGATTTATCCACTCTGTGACCCGGTCGCAAAAATATTGGTTTTACTCTCCCAAAACGCCAGATCCGTGTGGACGAAACGCCTATACAGTACAAAATGTATGAGTATACCGCTAAAGGCATCTCTGTGTGGATGGGGTTTAAACGAGATCGGCCAGTAGTTGGCGCTACTGAGTTCTATGCATCTGTAGTCACGTGGCGTTTCACACATCCACACCATATTCATATCATTTGATAGATATCCTCATACTGAGCAACTTTGCCTCAAGAACCACTGCTGTCAATCAAACCGTTCACTAAATATTCTCAATTATGTTAAAATCTTATTTTTGCGAACTAGTCCTAGGGTTTCGACTGTTATACATTTTTGTCAGGATTCATAAAAAAAAAAGGTCACATTTATTCATTATAGTTTTATTTGACTTCATATAGCCACCAAAATCCCTGCCGGTACGAGACTCGAACAACCTTTGGGTTACGAGTCCAACTCACTAACCATTCCCCACAGAGTTATGTGGGGAAGTCACATAAATGTATTGGTATGGGAAATATTGTATAAAATATTCTCTGCAAACCAAAATATACCCTACTGCATTCAGCATAAAATGATCGTGTGTACGTATTCAGATGATGTCTTTCCAGGGCCTAGGCCACATACTAGGCAGGTGCATGTTCATTTATACTATGAGTAAACCAGCAGGATTTCAACCATGAGCTATTGAACCTACGTACAGTACTGTAAATAAATAACCCTTGACGCGGGAATTGATATCATGGGTGCCTGCTATTATAACTATAGGCTGTTAAGTGGCAGCGAGGATCCATCTATTTCTGGTGCTTTTTCCACACAGTAAGATCCAGATGGGAGATCGGGGCAAAACTTGTGTAGAGAATGATAGCAACCCTATTAATCCTCGACGGGCCCCATTTTCTCTTCTCTTTTCTCTCCCAACGAGGAATAAAAAAAACACAATGTTCTACACCGGCACATAAATCAATGTATCTTGACACAGCCGTTGGCGGGGCCTAACACATCGTAATACTAAGCCCACCCCCTCCTGATGCTTCGAATCCGTTCTTATCATAGCCAACCGACGCGTCCGATCTGAGCGCCAAAACAACAAACCTAACGATAGTATAAACAGAGAAATTCTTGAGATGACAAACCAAAATGTCAGGATTTGTAAAAAGGATGTTAGATGTGATTTTAAGGGGGATAACTATGTCGTAGGTATATTTACGCAGATGGTTATTTTTGTATGTTTCATTTATCCGCGTTGACTTACTAATTCAGGCTAGATTTGTTTGCAACCAAGTTCTTGGAGTAATATTAATAACTTCTTTACACACATTTGCCGTTTTAAAATATATGTCAATGAACAAAATGTATTTTATTCATGTGAGCGCTGCTACATAGATACATTTTTTTTTTTTTTGTTTTTTTTTTTTTTGTAGAATGCTGATACATTTTCTTTTCAGAATTCTCATGACTAGAAAGGAGAAACGAAAAACGGCACTTATTGTATAAATACAACACTTTACTCAGGCTTTGAAGATTGTTTATTAATTTAGATTATGTCTACTATGATTTATTTTAGATATTTGTGAATATTTTGAACATTACTACATTCAAAAGCACCACAGAGCGAAACCTAGTTGACGAATATTGGAAAACAAAGCAAGTGAAAGCTACTCGTAGTATATTATAGTGTATTTGGCTAATTTGTGTCGTCTTATATGTCTGATTGGAACATTTCTGTTTGATTGTGTCTGTTTGTTTTCTCTCAGTGCCAGGTGTTTCTCGACCAAAGCACCTGAGCTGCCACTTTATTTCTCCAGAATGTCAGAAACAAAAGCATCCCGAGAAATCAAATCAGAGAGCTCAGGAGGAATCTGAGAGACAAAGTACTCTCTCATATGGGGTTTGTTTCCACAATTCAAAGATTTTTTGTAGCACACAGGTTTTATCTTCGTATCAAATAGAAGTTAGAAGTCAGGAGGGTTTTAGTCCCTAAAAGTATTTCCCAGAAAAGGGAGTCATAGGAAAGTTGTGATCTTATAAACAGAGGTCCAGGCTTTATAGTTATTTCAGACTCACGCCATATAATGAAAAATGCATTTTCCTTGAGCTTTTGAGATAAAATAGTTTTATTAGCTGTTAACATTTTTTTAGAATTACACACTGCTTGAAGGAACTTCACTGATGTAACACATCAGTTACATTTTTATAATGAGTAACATAATATTGTAACATATTTGAACATTTTAAAAGTAACATTCCTCAACACTCTCAGTCAGAAAATGGCAGAATAACTGATGGTTTTGGAAATGTTGAGACATTACACCAATTTCCAGGTTGTGTTTTATGTATTCTTCACTCCTAGGCCAGGGATTGCAAGACCCAAAACAAAGCAAACAATAAAATATGAATTTGAAATGAAATCATTCAAAAGGAAATAAATAAAATGCTAGCTGACGAAGTGTGAAGAATAAAAATGAGCTTCATACAGGTCTCTGCAGTGTTGATATCTTGTGTGGCACAGAGAAACAAATCTGACAAAAGCTTATGATTCATATTAAGAATTTATTCCATCTATCAATAAGAGAAGGAGCCACATATATAAGACAGAAAAGCAAGAAAGACAGAAAAAAAACAATAATTTATAAATGACATATCTGAATAAATCATTTGTGAAATACAGAGGGAAGCTTTTGCCTATACCAAGTAAGCTGCATGCATTGGAAATGAGCTGCACACTTGAAAACATTTTTTCTAAGAAGGAATTCTAACTATATCAATCACATCCTCTGCAAGGTGAACCAGAGGCCAGGTCACAGTAACACATGCAGAAGCACTGATAGAAAATCAGAGGAACTAGATCATTTTCCATTCTTCCAGGGTTATAGTATGCTCAAGAGGAAGAGCGCTTCCCTCCACTTCTAAGATAGTGGCAGTAAACAACAAACTCAAAGTCAGGTGTAGAGAAGTGGAAATGCTTCAGATCCATTTGGTAGGACCCATGTGCAGAAGCTGGTGGGAATGAAAATCCAAGCTCTCGAGAGGAACGCCTGGCAAAAGAAGAAACAGAGACAAAATGAGACCTGTAATGGATGGATTACAGAACCAGGCATAAACGGGACAGGGGAAAAGACAAAAGCTCAAAGGTAATAAGGAAAAATGGAGTGACATCAAAGTACATAATTACAAAGAGTTTCAACACAAACAAACACATATCAGTGACAAATGGGAGGCACAAGATCATATTTTAAATGCTTGAAAAGAGAAGTATGCTCTGCATCACCAGAGCACACATTCTTCCTAAAACCTGCCAAGACAATGTCCAAGTCATATTTTACCTGCAAATCAACAGAAATGAAAATGAAATTATTTTACATAAGCAACATGTTTTAGGACAGTTTTGCATTGCATTATGTTCATGACAATTAATGACATTCCTCTCATATTCTCATAACCATTATCAACAAAATACTCTAAATTACTCTAGGAAAACCAATTACGAAGACCTGGGGTCTCATTTATAAAACAATCCATAGATTTCATCCTAAAGATAGATAGTACGCCAGAACCTGCGCAAAAATCCCTTTATTTTTATTTTTCTTTTTTCATTATTCGACAGTAACAACATAACATGCAAAACCTTTACAACTTTAACAAGACTCCAAAAGATAACACAAAAGGAATGGTTACAACATAGGAAAATAAAATAAAAGAAAAAATCATTTTAAATATATTAAAGAAAAAAAAAAGGACAGGCATATACCGTTCAAATTTTCAAGAAATCAACTCTTTAGCGAATAAAATTGTATCTCTACATTGTTTGTTATCAATACATTGGAGAGACTCAAAATACAAATGAAAATCAGTCATGAAGACCTTCAAATAGGGTTGCAAAAATCCCTTTATAAATCCCAGTTAGGGGAAGATTGTGCGTACGTGCATCTCCACCCCGTCTCCTCCCCGAAATCACCATATATGGAGCTTACAACGCCTAGTTTTACTATGCATAACCTCATCTGCATATCATTTCCATGCATATTCCCATCCACGTGACACCATGTTTAACGCCGTCAAAGATATAAGACGTTAAGGAAATATGAGTTACGGACTATAAATGCCATTTGTGCCACACATTACATTTTATTTCATGCCAGTTTAAAATAGTTATCAGATAAATATTTTAGAATAGAGTTGATCTCATTCTTTTACACTGGCCAAATAGTAGCCTATTTCAATTGTTTTAAACAATTCAAATCAAACTAAATGTATGCAGTTTTGCTCATAAGGTGAATATCTTTTAGCTATTTTGAGTGGAAACAGATAGGCCTATTTATTGCAGTGTAAAATTGTCTGACTCGGTGCGTCACTATCAAAGTATTTTAAAAAGAAAACGTATAAATCTGACCGTTTTCTTCAAGTTGTAGCTTTCAAATACAGTGGTACTTTTCATAATGTTGTAGAGATGACTTCACACGACACCAACACCTCTGTGCAGCTGCGGTTGTACAGTAAGATATTATCACTGGACCTATTCAAACGGGATAATGGACCGTTCGACCACTGAATCCAGCAGTGTCCGCCATAATATCGAAGTAAGTGTGCATCATTAATCATGTCACGAATCCGATCCATAAATTTCCATCCACTTGCCACCAGAGGTCGCCCTTCCATGACACTGACTCTCCCATTACACAGACTGTTACATCTCACCCGGACTACATTTCCCAGGTTCCATTTCCCTGATTACACTCACAACTGGAAACCCAATTACACGCTCACCTGAAAAAACGTTATTACACACACTATATAACACCTGCCCTGATTCTGCTCTAGTCGCCGAGTATTGTTCTGTATTTTTTTCACTCCCCAAGTGTTAGCTGCCTTACTGAGCCATTCTGTGTTTTCTGTTTTAGTCTCGTGTATTGTTTTGCATTTATACCTGTTTAGCGGATAGCTACCTTACCAAGCTTGTTTAAGTTTTCATAGTTTTCTTAGTCTAGTCTTGCCTTGTTTGTTTTCCTGGTCTCTGATTCACGCCACGCATCTTGGATTAACCCTTTGCTTGCTGTTTCTGACTCTGTTTGGCCCTGCCTGGACCTTTGCCTTCTACCTGGATTTATCTCTTGGCTTGCCTCCGATATACCTGTTTGCCATTGGCTGACCCATGCCTGTTAAAACCACGTCTCTTAATAAAAGCTTGCATATGGATCTGCATGTCTCTCGTCTCATAACAGATCACTGTTCTCCCTAAAAAATATTTCTCATCCATGCGATCTGCAGTTCAGTTAAAGATTGACTTATTGTGCACCTGGGATATAGGCACTCCTCGCGTCAATAAAATAGGAAAATAAGCAAGCGCAATCCACTACAAATAATCATTCGAATTTGGGATTAAGTCTGCGTATGTTAATGACTCATGACTAATTCAGTCCTTATCTCCATATGGGAGTGGAATATTTAATGTAAATGTATATATCGACATGAAAACAGAGCTTAAAATCATTGTTTTTACTTCATTAATTTTCTCCAGGAAAAAGAGTTCGTACGCATGGGTCAGAGTTTGCGTGCAGGTGCGTACATTTTCCCGTCAAGTTTGTTTTTATAAATCCCTAATTTTGCGCAGGAAGTAGTGTACGCCTCTTTCAGGGCTGTTTCTGTGCGTACGCAACGGTTATAAATGAGGCCGATAACAAACATTCTATTTTGATGATGTTAGTAGAGGACTCTGGGGGGCGATGTTGACCATTGGTGTTTTTTTCTGAATCCTATGTCTTTATATATTCCTAATTTAATCCCTGTTATGACTTTCCCCACAACTGCCTTTAAATTTCGCAGATTTAAATAAATAAAAAAGATCGTGTTTAAGTAAAAAAAAACAAAAAACATATTCAGTGTTGGGGAAAGTTACTTTTAAAAGTAATGTATTACAATATTGCGTTACTCCATAAAAAAGTAACTAATTACGTTACTTAGTTACTTTTTATTGAAAGTAATGCGTTACGTTACTTTTGCGTTACTTTTAAATCTGGACAGGGCTTGCTTGATTGTTTTAAAAATAAAAAAGTTATATTTTTGGCAAATATAAAAGCCTTTTCACACCACAAGTGAAATTAATAAGCCTCGGGCTGAAGGAAAAGTAAACTTACGTAATATTTTTTTAACGTAATTTAAGTGAGATGAATTAATGCATATTCATATTTATTTTAGAACTATGGTAACATCTTCTGATTTCTCTCAACATGGGGGAGCTGTCAATCAATAAATTGGAAAAAAAGTAACTTGCGTTACTTATTTGAAAAAGTAACTCTGTTACTTTTTTGTAAATTTAAAAGTAATGTGTTACTTTGCTAGTTACTTGAAAAAAGTAATCTTATTATGTAACTCGCGTTACTTGTAATGCGTTACCCACAACACTGTATATATATATATATATAAACGTTTCCGATGTATTTTAATTTACCTATATATTATATCCATGCTTTTTACTCCTGTTTCTGTATGTTTGGATCCCTCGTTAGTGCAGAGTTTATCGAATCAGAATTTATTCCTTGTTTAGTGTATTTCTCTGTTATGTTTTAGCTTCAACCCTCTGACGTCATTGAAATGGAATCCACGTTCAGATTCATCCGCCAATCAAATTACAGCATTTGTGCGTGATAGGTGTGGTCTTTTAGGTACGCTATCTAGACCTGTGCGTAAAGAAAACGCGGGAGATGTTGAACAGGTGAGATGGATTTTCACGCCAAATTAATAGGTAAGTGCTTTGTTTTGTTTTCACATTTATCTAATGCTTACAGTGGGTTTGTCGAAGTGTATACTTGGCTAGCTTGAACATTCAGTGTCATGTCTTGTTTTTGTTGATGGTTTTCTTGTATGTTTACGTTGGTGAGCGTCTTTGAAATGTAGCTAATTAGTTTCTCTGGCAACTGTAGGCTACTGTAGCCAAACTGTACCGTACAGTTAATGGAACTGTCACGTGCTCTGTCAGTGCTTCCTTGATGAAGTTTTTTGGTAATGTACATGATTTTTTTATTTTTTTTTATTTTGCCTTCCATATTTCTGATTATCTATTTTGTGTGAAATGTGATACGAACATATTTTGCGGTCTATTTGTTCCTTATAATTTACCTTTCAAAAGCTTGGTGTCACTGGTCAGTAGATTTTTTTCTTTCTTTGTTTTTTTTTTTTTTTAAGAAAGAAATTTATGTGTACAACAGCATATATTAGGCCTACTTTTTGAATTTATATGCTGATATCTGATCTGTCTGAACTTTTTCTGGTACTAATTGAATGTGTGTATATATACAGTACAGACATTTACATATACAACATAGGCTGTGCCACTATATTCAAGCACGTCATCTATTACTTATTATATATATATACACACACACACAGTACATACATACATACATACAGTATGTATACATACATACATACCTATATATATGGGACACATGCAACTGGAAAACTTGTACAAAACTTGTAATTTGTGAGGAGAACCATATTTAAATACATTTGTCAGATTTTTGGAAATCAATGCAGAAAATGGGGGGAAAAGTGTCTGCAGATTCCATCTGGACCTGAAGGCCTACTTGGTATGTGGCCCAAGAAAAATCTAATTAAATAAACTTGCATTCAATGAAAGTGTAAATTTATTAGCATAATCAGCACAGAGTTGACTATCAATGACAACACAGAGCCTTCTGGATACTGCTTACTATTATGTACTGTAGTTTTCTGGCTGTGCATGATGGATCCACTAAAAGAAGTGGCTAAAATAGCTCATAGCATCTTTAAAAATGTGATAAAGGAGCTGGCTTAAACCGTAAAGATGACTTCACTGTTGAATCTTATACTTGGATCTCAATCAAAATTCTTAGTAATACACTGTGCATTGGAATATAGAAAATTGTGGGATGAACTGGGACGGGATTATTCAATGGCATATGTTCATCAAAGAACTAATAGGCCTCAGAGGGAATAATTAGAGAATGTACATGCAAATGCTGTACATATGCATTAGAGCAGAGTTTAAAGGAAATAGCTGATTGCAGAATACAAGTGTAACATGTCATTTTTCATTAGGATTCTTGACGCAGCACTGTAAAGACACTTCTAACGTCTTGAGCATGCTTGTGTATTCCTCTTATACGGAGGCTCATGTTGCCTTTAAATTGTAAGATAAAACTGAATATAAAGCCCTTCATGGATCATTTTACCATCTTGTGGATACTCTGTGTCTGCAGTCTCCGATGCTTGACATCAGGATTGTTCTGTCATAGTACTCCTGTCGACAAGAACCTGAGCTTGTCTGCAAATTCTGAGAGTCTGATGCTCAGGACTCAACAGGCTCACTGTACGGGTCTGTAAATGGTTATTTGCTCTAGTCTGCCGTTGAGCTAACATGTGTGAAGAAAGACCGTCTAGGGGTTAACAGCTGATCCCTTATGAGCTTTGCAGTAGGATACGGCTCTTTTATTCCCTGTGTACTACTGCGTGAGGAGCGTGTTGATATCTGAGACTCGCAGTTCCTCAGTCCTGTGATGGTGGAAAAACAAATCATATTTTATCTGTGTGTACTGCTTTTAGGATGCTGATAAATCGTGTTGTTTTATTTTTCCCCGTTGTAATTCTCTGCTGGTTTGCTCTGTCAAAGGTGATATTTTGCCTTGTAATGTCTTGCACAAAAAAGTGAAATGTTTCAAATTTTTTGGCTCTGAATGGGGAGTTTACACTGTTTTTTTTTTTTAGCAAAAAAACAACTCCTTTTTCAATTAGACTTGGTGACTTGTATCGAAAGAGATACAACAGTAGCTGAGTAGATTACCTTGATTAATGCAAATTAATAGTGAATGCCTCTTTTTAATGAAAAAAAAAGCTGTTTTTGCTACTCTACATTTAAAATGTTATGTAAATTACCTTGGTTATGATTAGTTAATCTCTTGAATTATGTAGAGATGCACAAGATATAGTTTTTTTGCCATTACTATTTCGTTATGGTTTTCTTTAAATGTTACTAGTATCAGTATAATATTATATAATATGCAATACATAATTTAATAACCCTGTAAAAAAATCTTTAGCAAATTTCTAAATGAATATACATTTTTCATACTGTACACTAAACAGTTTGGGTTCAGTAAACTTTATTGTAAAATAATTTTATTTAGCAAAGACATTAGATCATATGTGACAGAAAAGAAATGTATGTTACAAAAGATTCACAATTCTAATTAATTCCGTTCTTTTGCATAAAAAATATGATGTTTACACAAATATTAATCAGCACAATATATTAGCGTGATTTCTGGAGGATCATGTGACACTGACTGGAGTAATGATGCTGATGTTTTGCATCACAGGAATGAATGACAATTTAAAACATTCAAATAGAAAACGGTTATTTTTGTTATTTAGAAAACGGTTATTTTTGTAATAATATTACGGTTTTTACTGTTTTTTTTGTATCAAATAAATGTAGCCTTGGTGAGCATAAGAAACAATAAAACGATACAAATTCTTACTGACCCCAAACGATAGTTTATATTATAATATTGTAATGCCTAAATTCACTTGTAGCACTTAAAATGATTGATTTGAGTTTTTAAGTGCTTTATTTTTAATTTATTTAAACAAAATAGTGTTACATTTTCATATTGGTCATAACATGAAAATAATTTAATAATTTCAGTTCATCTATATAAATAAGCAACAACACCTCCACAAAGTGTGCCGTAGTATGAAAGGGATTAATCATAGTTGATTAAACTTTAAAAATTTTTTTAAAGAGAAATGAAAATCCTCTTTTTTATGATAGATGCCTTTAGTTCAAGAAAAATGAGGGAGTTCCCTTAATAAACGACGCTTGCGTTTAGTCAGAGAATTAGTGACACAATGCTATGGTTGTCAGTGTTTTAATTAGCACTGAAATCTGTTCATTCACTGCAGGTATAAATGGTGTCAATTGAAAGGCTCTTTTCTGACATCTTCATAATTAGATTTCAGTAAATGTATGAATTAAGCTTTGGAATTATAACAATGCATTGTTAATATTTATTATAACATTATCATTGCAGTCACCCTACTGGAAATTTCAATTAGTTCCAATGATAATGTTGTATAAACACACTGCCGCCCTGTGTTAAATGTTTCTACGGTATCAATGATGGATTTGAGTTTGATCTTTATAATGGCAGTTTGATTAAGGTCTTGACTTCTTCTCGAGTTGTCCATTCTCCAATACTGACCTTTTCCCCCTTGCCAAACCCACTTCACTGGTTTTTAATTATAGAAATAAGTCAGGGGACATTGTGACATTGTCTGCGAAAAATTAGCAATCAGCACCTCACCACAAGCATGCAGTAAAATAATAAAGAAATTATAATTTGCAGTTGAACAGTCTTCAACAAAGTTCACCTGATTTGAATAAAGATAACATTGGTGAAGGAAATTGTAAGATAAGATTAATATTTGATAATTCACTGTAGTTCAACTATGAAGTCTTCTTTAACCTTACTACAGTAGGCTAGTGCTCGCTCTCGTTTAGGTTTCTGGTTACAGAGCAAGTGTGTGCAATGGAAATGAAGAAATAGGGAGAAGTGTTCCCTATGTTAAGGAATAGTTCATCCAAAAGTTCTGTCATTGAATCACCCCTCATGTCTTTTCAAAAAGTATGGCTAAAATGCCACAAATATTTATGTTGGTCCATATCAAGTCTTCTGAAATCATAGATTTGAATGAGGAACAGACAGAAGTGTAAGTGATTTATTCACTAATAATTCTCCCCTCCAGCGAGCTGTTAACACCTTATCCATTGTGACTCGATCATTGCGTTGGACTGGAGAACCAGATCAGTGTGGTTTGTGAACTCGATCATACTGTTCATGGACAACAAGTATCAGATCTTTAATTCTAATTGACTCAGTGATCCAGTTCTTAAGTTGACAGCTCACTGGAGGGGAAGATTATCAGTGGATAACAAATTTGGGTCGGTTTCTAACACAGGACTTGAATTATAATGCACAAATGTGCACTCAAAATATTTAGCCTTGTTTAAGATTTATTTATTTTAATTGCATATAAAGTGACACTTTTAACATGAATTTGATGAATATTTGTCAGTCATAAATGAAATGAGTAAGAATGAGATTTATGCTATTGTACTAATAAATCAAATGTTTAAAATCACACTATAGAAACTGCCTAAAATTAAGTATAAAGAAGAGAAGAAAGCGGCACTAGGAAACTGCCCACACATGCCGCCACTACCGGATGCAGTTAGAAATTTACTAAAAACAAGCCTATCGCAAGACATCTGGTAGGGGGGGCACCTGGGGTGGCCAGACAAATTTCAGGGGGGGCCGGTGCCACCATGTAGACACGCCCTTGTGTATTTGTGTGTGTGTGAGTGGGTTTGTGCATGTGTTGCATGTGTGTATGTGGAGAATCTATCAAGTCCAACTGGCTGCAAAATATCCCTGGAGCATTGAACAATTTAATTTATCATACTCTAAATTACATTTTTACTCCCCGAAGCCTCACCTGGACACAATACTGAAATAAGCCAGTACCGCCATCTGGAGTCCACACAAGGTGATGATGATGGTGATTTATGATATTCTCTATCTATAGTAAACAGAAGCTTCAACAATGAGTGCCGCATCCATTTATTGAGGTTACTAAGGTTTTGAGCGGTTTGTAGTTTGTTGCTATGGGGTCCTGTGTGGTTTTCATGACAGCCATTTACCTGAAAGAGTAGACTTGAGAATAAAATGTTATAAATTGTGCTCAGACACGTTGTAGAGTTTTTCGGGCCTTGCAGGTTGGGATATTAACAGGCACACCCATCCTGACTTTCATGACGGTGTTCACACCTTTTCAGGAGCTCATCTTTTCTCAGTTTCAGGATAAATGGCGGTGCCTCACACCTGCATTGATAATAAGCCAACCGTATGGCGAGAAATCAGGCTCTGGCCTTCATTACTTATTCATACAGGACCTCTCCAATTTTTACCGTGACTCAATTAGTTTTTGAGAACCTTCTGCTGGGCCAGGGAACAGAGTTCTGTAATTAAGTATGCTGAGCATGTCCATGATGTGACTTATTTGAGAGATTGCAGGGGGGAACATGTCCGGATGATTACAGTTTCAAATATACACTTGGGGGACGCCGACTGTTATATTGCTACAGGGGACAGTAGTCATCGCTATGCAAGGTTAAATATGAAATGTGTAGCAAATAGTAACTTGACAGTTAAAGTCAACATGAAGTCAGAAGTGACCCGGTTTACTTTCTTAATAAAAGTTTCTGGTCTTATTGTAAGTTTGTCTTTGTAATCTTTCATCAGTTAGAAAAAATCTGAAAAGTTCTTTCTTTCTGTTTCAATATGAAACAGAATTTGCAACACATTTTACTTCATAAATGTGAAAAAAAACAGTTCAGGACATAAAAGTTACTTGACTTTATCAAAAATTGATAGGATAATAAAAAAAATGGCTCCCAATGAGCCAGTACCTAATTGCAAGTTTGCAATCACCCTCTCAGCATATCCTCAACTGCTTTTCCCCTCCATTTTTTGTCACCTGATGGGTTTGCTTAGTTGGGGTTTAAAAAACACTTAATATTCAATAATATCATTGATTTTGACATCACTGACACGATCGGATGTGAATAAAACTTGAACTCAGTTGAGCTGTATAATGACACTATTGTATTCTGTAGAGCTGCTTTTTTGCTGAGTCAAGTATTTTCATAACTGACCAATTTAGCAACATTAACACTTATTAAAAATGTATAAATATATGACTTTAAAAAGGTGAAATTACTTGCAACAGTACCCTAAATTACTACATTTGGCTATTGGTTGACGCTATCCAAAAGTCAGGTTGCCTTTAATTATATAGCACTTTATACAGTTCAGATTGTTTCAGAGCAGTTTCACAGTAATGAACAGGAAAACAACATTCAATGATGCAAACTTCAAATATTTGACAATTTCTTCTGCAAAGCACTCTTGAATCAACACTGAACTGACTCGAGCTGAATATCGACACTACTGTCTTCTTTAGAGCTGCTTAAAGCTGAATTTAACTTGTTTCATATATGAACTTTTATGCCGTTATTGAACCAAATCTGAATCAACACTGAACTTACTGGAGCTGATTGTTAACAGAATTTGTCTAATATTTAATGAAGTTTGCATCCTTCATTCTGTTGATTTCCTGTTTATTAATGTGAAACTGATTTGA
This sequence comes from Sinocyclocheilus anophthalmus, assembly GCA_018155175.1. NCBI lineage: Eukaryota > Metazoa > Chordata > Actinopteri > Cypriniformes > Cyprinidae > Sinocyclocheilus > Sinocyclocheilus anophthalmus. The sequence goes on along the minus strand of JADLZN010003683.1, from coordinate 161,933 downwards.
AACGATCTGCTATGGAAATAAAGGTTGACTTGACTTTTGGGTAACGTCACCTACTATGTGCACAGGTCATTGTTTCATGTTAACCAATAGCCAAATTTAGTGATTTAGGGTACTGTTGTAAGTAATTTCATGTTTTTAAAACCATACATTTATGCATATTTTTTGTAGATATTTTAATCCAAAGTGATTTACATTGCCTTCAAGGTAAATGTAATGCCTTCCCTGGAAATAAAATTCTAAAAATAATTTTAATATTTATCTTCAATAAATATTTATTTTAGTGACAGTACTCCCAATTGACTTAATCACTTAGACAACTATTTGTTTATTTAAATCAAATGAAGTTAATGAAGAATCATTCCAGAACCAGATGTAAAATCTGGATGAGATTGTTTTTTTGTGAAAATATCATGCTGGTTAATTTTGGGATATGCTGAGAGAGTGATTGCAAACTTGCAATTAGGTACTGGCTCCATCATGGAGCCATTTTTTTTATTATCCTATCAATTTTTGATGAAGTCATGTATGTTTTATGTCCTGAACTGTTCTAGTTCAATATCCTGTTTTATTCAGAAAAAAACATCACATTTATGAAGTAAAATGTGTTACAAATTCTGTTTCATATTGACTTGTTTTGTTCTATTACTTTTTGCTCAAACATGCAATCAACAGGTCACGCAAATGTGAATACAAAAAATTATTTTCCCCCCCATAAAATACAATTGGCCATGATGGACAGGCCTGGGGTAGAGAAAAAAAGAGAGGAAGAGTCCAATCTTGACATCAGGAATGTAACCTTTCATTGATTTCCTACCCTATTTCCCTGAGCAGCTGACCTCTGAACTTTTGTCACAGTTCCTTGAATGCTCCCACATGGACAGAAAGCTACTTAGAAAACAAAGTCCTTAGTGTGTCTTGGAAGGGGAGCAGATTAAGACTCCGTCTGACCCGCGGGTCATGAGCGGGCGGGTGCTGTAGGGAACTAGAAAGGTTTAATTACATCTGATGCCGCAGTGGCATTAGAGCACCTCTGGCCTCCATTACATCACTGCCTTTATGTGTCAGAATGAAAAACATGTGATGTGAGATGGAATGGCCCACCGGGAGAATGCTTGAGCCGATCTCTGGACAGGTTATACATTACTGAGCATTTGGTTAGCTCCAGGAAACAGCTATTGGATGACAAGTAGCACAATGTAGCCTATGTGCTGTAAGGAGCACAATGTAGCCTATGTGCTGTAATGTGTAAACACCGAATGCACGGTTACTAGAAATGTGGTATGAATCACTACTATTGCTCACACTTTGACTTTTTTGGGAAGAAACTCTACATATTAAACATTTGTTTGTGGTACAAACATGATGCTTGAAATTTTGTGGCTTGTTAATGAGGTGTGATTACTTTTTGTGATCAAAGTGATCGTTATTCATTTAGTGGTTATAGTTTGGGGTTAGTATTTTTTCAAAATAGAAATTAATACTTTTATTTAACAAGAATTTGTTAAATTTATCAAAAGTGACAGTAAAAACATTTATAATGTTGCAAAATATTTAAATTTCAGATAAATGTTATTTTTTATAAACATTGTTAATCAAAGAGTCCTGAAAAAAAATGTATCATGGTTTAAATTAATTCAAACATCACAAAATTATTACGAAGCAGGGATTTGACTGATAAGAAATGTTTCTTGAGCAGAAAATCAGCATATTAGAATGATTTCTTAAGGATCATGTGACACTGAAGACTGGAGTATGAGGATTAATTGTATATAGCGGGACAGGTTATCCCTTACTTCACAGCGTGAGAAATACAAGGTGTGGCGTGTGAACTGGTTGAAATGCGTCTGTCTCACGGTGAATGTGTGATCAGTGTTGCCTAATTGGGTTGGTAAAAAATTGGCTTGGGCGGGTGGAAAAAATTTGGGCTGGTTTGGGGTCAGTTTGGCGGTTTTCAAACATAAATTGCATAGGCTAATTGTTTAACAAACAAGCCCAAGTATGCATCCAATCAGTCATCACAATGTTACTACACACACACACACACACACTGCAGAGGTGCTGATGTAAACGTCGACAGCCGCACTTATCATGAGGGCTCAGCAGACAGACGTTATGATTCATGAGTGACAGGTTTTTAGCATGATAAGTTACAACGTATCTGATTTTGAATGTAGTATGACTGTATATTCAAGTAATCACAATGCCTAAATATAAGTCAAAGAGTGGGAGAGTGACTTAAGTTTCAAAACATGAATTATTGTGGAATGACAACGAAGGCTCTATCACTGCAACTCCGAAATCAGAGCACATTTGAATTAATCAAAACCGAAACTAAATATATCGGTTTATACGATCATGTCTTTTATATTTTAAACGTCCAGATTGATAAATCCTTGAAAACCGCTAGACTTGATTAGTTTTGACTGTGCAAAGTTCTGTATTATGTTCTAAAATATGAACTGAACTTAAGAGGATTCTTCTAGTTCTGTGTAAAATTATAGAGCGACACGAAGGAAAGCGCATTATTGTTGTTGTTATTTTTATTTTTTTTAATAGTCGGATTATAATTCAGTATGTATCACTGAATGACACAGTTTTGATTGTCATGGTGTGTGCATGAACGAGTGTGAAATACCTGCTAAATACGTTGCTTTGTCCTATCACTTATATTGGGCACTTTCTGCATTTAAATTGGATTATTCTGACTGCTGACATTGAAAATGATGCATGTGTTGTTTGCGAGGGTATTGGTTAATTTCTTGATTGCCGTTTTGACAGTGTCTGCTGCCTGCATATTTTATTCATGTTCGGTAGCCTAATTCTCTTTAATGTAGGCTATTTGCCCAGATTTGATCCATTTACCTGTGAAATTTATCAAACGTTATATTTATACTATTTTGTCGTCATTATTTTGTTTTAAGGAGTTAAAAATGGCCCTTATCAACCTTGATTTACATATTCCATAACATTATTTTGACAGTTAAAGTTTTGGGCTGTTTTTGAGTGGTTTTATGTGTTTTTGGACTGGAAATCATCCATCTAATCTGGCAACACTGTGTGTGATACTTGAGAACCCAATATCTAAATTTCTAGTCTGTGACTGTGTAACACACACTTACGATATTTAATTGATGATATGTTTCTGTCAAACATAGGATGTGGAAGCTATTTTGAAAAGAGGAGAAAGTGGCTCGGCCAAGTGCTTTCAGAATTTTTGGTTTTGGTCCAGAATTTTCATTTCGGTGCGTCACTTATTTACACACTATATTGAGCTCTATATTAGTATCTTTGCATAGGCCTTTGACTCAGAGAAAATACCCCTGCTTAACCAAATCAGTAGACCCGAATATCATAGAGACTTGTGGGTGAGCTCTTTTGACCCGGGCCAGTAATAAACCACTCAGAATACCATAACAATGCCATAGCGACCACACAGACCCGTTAAACATAATTATAAATATGATAAACTTAGGTCTCCCTTATGACATCATTAAGACCAGCTAAGCTGTTCTTCTTCTCCTGATGGGTGATTTCAGTTCTCTGGGTTGTTTACTACAGAAACGCATAGCCGAGGCATCTCGTTTGTAGAAATTTCTGTAAACTTGTTTCCACAAGTCAGTGACTTCGAGAAACCAGCGGCTTCTTAAACAATTCTTTGTTTACCATCTCACAAATGTTGCTATTGCCTTTCATGTGAATATAAATATATATTCACACACACACACACATATGTGTGTGTGTGTGTGTGTGTTTCTCTGTCAAACGTGACACTGTATGTCCGGAGGTCTGAATATGATTATACAGATTGAAGAGGTGACAGCCAAATCTGTACATGCCTAAACTAAGACGTTAGCTTATACCCAGTTGTTTGTAGGATCTGGGGCATCCAAGCTGCAAACTGCACTGATATGATGCATACTTACAATACAAAACCTCACTGCTGGGCAGAGCCCTGCTCATGTGTGTCTTTAGGAGTGTGTCTGTGTTGGTGGAGATAAGTGTTAGGTGCTATTTGTTTGGTAGAGTATAGGACATTGAAACAAAAGCCTGCTTGCAAGCCATGTGCAATATTTTGCTAATTTTTAAGTAGCCCTTAAAATGTAATGGAACTAAATATTGGCATTGTTTAACATTTGTTATATGGCATTTACGGTGAATGATGAATGACCTGTGGCTTTGTGTTTCTCATAGAAACCATTAATGTCACATTGTGTCATGAAAATGGGTTGGTTTTTGAATAATAACAGCCTGCATTAACATGTCTTCACCTCTCTTTAGTCAAATTGTTTCTAGTACATGGCCTATTTTCTCTCAAAAATGTTTGCAGACATTAAACATGAATAGAAAATTCAGGAACCCAAATATGTCAGAGGGAATATTAAACACACTGGAAAAACATGACGTCCTAAAGAGGGGAACTGCAAGTACTTAATGATAAAATAACGTCTATGAATTTAGCCACAGGGATGAATATATTTAAAACTAATGCACAAATGGTACCTCAGATGGGTAGATAGATACCTGGTCCTTTTTCGTCTCATGAAGATAAAAATAAAATGTCTAATAACTATGGTAGTTTATTTCCGCCAATAAATAATAAATAAGGTAAACGCAACTTTTTATTTCGATTTGTTTTTTTTCTTCTTCTTTTTTCTTTCAATTGGAAGTTCATCTAACAATTCAGACTCTTCAGAATTGGGAGTTTATATCACACAATTCTGAATTCAGAATTCCAAATTAGGTTAGCAAAAGGGTGGAGAATTTCTGCCCCTTTGCAACCCTATTCTAGACTGTGAAATTAAAAAGTTGCAATTACCTTTTTTATTATTATTCCGTGACAGAAGTAGCTGCCATAATTCCTAATATGATAATAATAGTAAAATAATATTTATTGTTAATAAATTATATAAAATGAATGTTCTGTATATCAGTTAAGAATTTAAAAAGTTAACAAAATATTTTATGTAATAAAAAATATTATACAAATTATTCTTATTATTGTGGTTGTTGTTGTTCTTAATGTCATACTTTTGCCAAATTTTGTGAAACAAATTCTCTTGTAGTAATACAAAACACATGAAAGTAGCATCATTATAAATATTGGTGAAATATTGTATTATGCAGTGGTTTTACAGAAATATTTGATCGCTCAGAGATTGACACATTTACTGCAAAAAAGTTTGTTCTGAGGGTTTTTTTTTGGTATTTTGTTGTCTAATGCAATAACATTTCAAACATTTAGTGCAACTCGGCAATCAACACTTTTTGGTTCCACACGCTATGCTATGCTATGTGTGTTATTCATTCGTTGCGTCTTCTCTCTCTGTCAGTATAGTGCTCTAGTGAGTGACACCTGAATGCTCAGAACATTTTTCATCCTGTAGTAAATGTCAAACGTAGTGTTTTATTCAGCTGCTCGTCAACACTGAGGCTAAAGTCATTAACCGTGCTGCAAGTTCCTAACAGGCCCAGTGCTCATGGCTGTCACAGAATCCTGAGATTAAACACAAACCTCTGCTAAGCCAAATTCATCAACGTCCTGAACAGCCGCTTATACCACCTGTAGGGCTCCGTTTTTTTTCAAAATTGCCTCTGACACAAATGGCTAGACAAATTGAAAATGTGATTTTCTCAATTGGTGTCTGGGCAGAGAGGCTGTGTGGATGCAGCTAGCTAAATAAAACTAAATTCTCATTCCAGAGATGAGCTCCGCTCGCTTTCGAGGGCCACGGTTCTGCAGTACACTCAAGTAACAATTACTGGTTTAAAAGCACACATTGCATTGTCAGGCGCTCTTACTCAGAAATGCAGTACTTGCAGCATACTATGCAATGGCATTTCAAACAGTAGTTTGCTGCATTGTTGTCGCATGATCTCACTATGCTGCATATTTATTCAACTAGATCAGTAATCATCCTAGAAATATTCAAATGAACATCTAGCTGTTGATGTAGCATATTATCTGAATGCTGTACTCTTCCTATGATGTGCAGTTCTAGAAAGAGATTCAGAAATGATATTTCCACAACTGTTAATAAAACCTATCAATCATGCACAGAACAGTCCGAATGTGGTTCCCAAAAGACATTCTATCTGGGAAGTGTCAACATGTAATGAAGCCATCCACACAACGGCATCCATCACTTTCCCACTATTGCTTTTCTTTTTTACGCGTCATGCAGCCGTGGATGGGGAAAATGTGCAGCATTCCCAGAAGAAGGGCTAAATAGAATCCAGGGAATTCCCTGTTGCCCGAGTTTCTCATTTGACAGCAGCCATTGCAACCCTCGTCACTTTCACGAATGCTAACGTATAGATATGGTGACTTTAAATATTCATCTTTAGATTGTATGTGGAATAATTTTGATTAAGTTCATCTCTAAATAGTAGGGCCACATTTCCCAGGTCATCTCCTGCATCTCAAAAAACTTAGATCTCCTTAAAAATGCAAAAGACTTTTTCTTCATCTTTTCCCTACAGGCTGAAGCAGAAACTGTACCTCTCAGAACAGTGTAACTACCAGCCTCAAACACTTCAGAAGTGACTTGCTACACAATACAAAATGACTCACGGGAAGCGAAGCCATTGCTCTATACTATTATTACCACACTACTGCACACAATATATATTTATAGTATGAAAACTGTCTCTATACTGTCTGTGCGTATTGTTAAATTACCTCTCAAAGGTCCTTTTGTGGTAATACAGCTGCTTGCTAATGAGCCATCTGAGGTGAAAGTATTAAAACATTCCACTCGTAAATGCAAGATATTTTGACCACATTATAATTTAAAGAGATTTTGATCCCACTTTACAGAATGCTTAAAGTTGAGTGTAATTTCTGCAAAACTAATGATTGTTTTCAAACAGGTTTCTGAGTACTCTCACCTGGTCAGCCAAACAGAGCTAAATGTTGCTTTATTGGTCTAGTCGAAATGGTCAAACAAACAGAACCACAATGTTTACAGACAGTCTTGATGGAAAATCAGTCTACAAATGTCTTGTACATTAAACTGGCAGAGGAGAAAGTATTTTAGTATCGAAAATTTGCACACGTTAGCTGTAACGTGGTTTACAATATGCAAGTTTGTTGTTCCTCTAGCAGTCCTCTTATTTTAAAGCTAGATGAAGCATTAGGTTGGTTGGTTCAAATGGACATTGTTTAGAATACTGATAATTATGTAATGGTGTAATGAGTCATCTGCATATGAATCAGAGTTTCTTTAAGCTGTTAAATATTTAGATGTAGATTGGTGATGTTCTTGAAGAATTTGCTTTGCTTTAAGTGTCAATGTGAATGACCAGACATGTATTTTACAGCAGAATAAATGATAAAAGGTGATCATACACATGCATGGAGGGTTATTTTTACATTTAGTCATTTAGCAGACGCTTTTATCCAAAGCGACTTACAATATGAGGGACAATTAAAAAGTCAAACTAACAATACCGAAGCAACAATTATAAGTTTGCAATGACAAGTCTCGGTTAGCCTAACACAGTACACGTAGCAAGGTGTGTGTGTGTGTGTGTGTATATAATATATTATATGCTATGTAGGGGAATGTATATATGTATGTATGTATGTGTGTGTGTGTGTGTGTGTGTGTGTGTATGATGTATGGGTGTGTGTATATATATATATATCTATATATACAGTGGGTATACATACATAAAACTAACATACATACAGACATACATACATACATACATAAACACACAAACACACACACACACACACCACACACCCCACACACACACACAACACACACACCAAGAAAAACGAAAGAAAGTAGATCAAATAGGAAGTTGCTAGTTTTAAAAAAAAAAAAATATCTAATATATAATAAAAAAAAGAAGATACATATAGATAAAGTCGAATTACAATAGAATAGAAAGTGCTAGAGTTAGAGGGTCAAATAAAGATGGAACAGATGTGTTTTTAGTCGTTTCTTGAAGATGGCTAAGGACTCAGCTGCTCGGATTGAGTTGGGCAGGTCATTCCACCAGGAGGGAACAGTTAATGAAAAAGTCTGTGAAAGTGATTTTGTGCCTAGTGCCTACTTGGGATGGCACAATAAAGCTTTGTTCACTTGCAGAATGCAAGCTTCTAGAGGCACATAAGTCTGAAGTAATGAATTTAGGCAAAGGGGTGTAGAGCCAGTGGTGGTTTTGTAGGCAAACATTAATGCCTTTAATTTAGTGCGAGCAGCTACTGGTAGCCAGTGCAAACTGATGAACAGAGGTGTGACATGCGTTCTTTTTCGGCTCATTAAAGATTAATCTTGCAGCGACGTTTTGGATTAATTGTAGAGGTTTGATAGAAGTGGCTGGAAGACCTGCCAAGAGAGCATTGCAATAGTCCAGCCTGGATAGAACAAGAGCTTGAACAAGGAGTTGTGTTGTATGTTCTGAAAGAAAGGGCCTGATCTTCCTAACATTGTATAAAGAAAATCTGCAGCAAAGTTTTTGCAATGTGGTCTGAGAAATAAGAGCTCATCAATACACACTCCAAGGTTTCTAGTGGTTTGAAGGAGTATAGTTGATGTGCTACACGGAACTGGGGATAATGTGATCAAGGGATGTGTTTGTGAAACACAAGGCAGTTCTGATGGCAAAGAGTAAGTTGAAGGTGCATGTTCCTTCATCCAGCAAGAAAGTCTGTAGACAGCGAGCTGCAAGCAGCTATCGTCGGATCATCAGGATGGAATGAGAGGTAGAGTTGAGTGTCATCAGCATAGCAGTGATATGAAAAGCCATGTTTCTGAATGACAGAACCTAGTGATGCCGTGTAGACAGAAGAGAAGTGGTCCAAGAACTGAGACTTGAGGCACCCCAGTAGTTAGATGTTGTGATTTGGACACCTCACCTCTCCAAGATACCTTGAAGGACCTACCTGAGAGGTAAGACTTAAAGCATTGGAGTGCGGTTCCTGAGATGCCATTTTCCAATAGGGTTGACAGGAGAATCTGGTGGTTCACCGTATCAAAAGCAGCAGACAGATCCAGCAAAATAAGTATAGAAGATTTGGAAGCCGCTCTTGCCAGTCTTAGGGCTTCAACAACTGAAAGCAAGGCAGTCTCGGTCGAATGTCCACTTCTGAAGCCAGATTGGTTGCTGTCGAGGAGGTTATTCTGTGTGAGAAAGGCAGAGACTTGGTTGAACACAACTCATTGAAGTGTTTTTGCAATGAAAGGTATAAGGGAAACCGGTCTGTAGTTCTCTAAAAGAGTTGAGTTAAGAGTGGGTTTCGATGTGAGTGAGTGCAGGTACAATGACAGGAGAAATGGCTTGAAGGAGATGAAATTGAATAGGATCAAGCGGACAAGTAGTAAGATGATTAGAAAGGATGAGTTTGGAGACCTCTGCCTCAGAGAGTGAAGAGAAGGATGAAAACGAGTGTATGTTTGCTGGTAAGATGTGTTTGACAGTTTGTGGTGTGGTAAATTGTGCACTGAGGTTTGTAATTTTATTAATGAAGAATGTGGCAAAGTCGTCCGCTGTTAGAGTTGATGAAGGAGGGGGAGGAGTAATATAATATAATAAAACTGTCTGTTTACAAGCTTCCTGTTGTCAGTGTGAGTGTTTTTTCTATTTTTAGTGTAATTGAGATCTCCAATAAGTCTTATGAGCTCTGAAAAAACAACTGCGCATTGGACCTGTGTGTGTGTGTGTGTGAGAGAGAGAGTGTATCTGTGTGTGTGTGTGTGTGTGTGTGTGTGGTATGCGTGTGGTGGTGAGTATTTTTAAGTGAATAGATCTACTCAGATATGTTTCATTATACCATGGCCTGTCTGAATACTAGATTCTGATTGGCTAGAAGGTGTCCATTAAACTTTTTAATACACGGGTAGTTCAAGTCACTTTAATCACTGTTCTATATCACTGTGCAGAGGGAGAGTACAGCAACATATTTCTCTACAATGAGGGATAACATGCATTGCTGTCCTTGCTCGCTCTCTCTCTCTCTCTCTCTCTCTCTCTCTCTCTCTCTCACACTAATTACTTCCAAAAAATGCTATAATTCATTCAAATAAATGTAATCTTGCTTTATCTCTGTGTCTGATTTAAAACGGACACAATGCTAGATTACTGAGCCATTACTGACGAAAACAACCATTTTTACTCTTCCGGTCAAATATTCCCTGCAAACATCAATGACAGCTTTAACTTGTCAATGCTGGCAAATTACCATGATATAAGCGGGTTAATCCATGGCTAAGTGTGAATTAAATGATTTTAATGTACTACTTTGTAATTCTTTGCTTCCATGTCGTGCATTAAAATAGTTTAATGCACACCTAGCCATGGATTATCCTTTACATAAAGATTTATTTTCTTCTCAAGGCTATTTACAGAAGGCTTATGAGATTTTGTTTAAATTTTATTTTGTATTATTTTATAGGAGTAAACCTGCTCTATGGGACAGTAAGGACTCCACCTCATTGTTTGTTCTTATTGTCCCCCATTACTTATAATTTTGGACAAAATTATTTGATTCTTGAATTTATGGTTTGTTAAATGGCTGAAATGGGAAGAGCTAAAACTGTTTGAGAAAACCCAAAAGACTAATAGAGATTTAACAAATTTTTAAAGGGACAGTACACCCAAAAATGAAATAATTTTGTGTATTGATGTTTACTCTAGGCACACTGTATGATTCTGCTTCTTCTGTGGACACACAAAAATTTTGAGTGGAAGTACTTTTGTTGTTTTGTCTGTACAATGAAAGTCCATGGGGTCCAATCTTATTTAGTGTCTTCTTTTGTGTTCCATAGAAGAACAGGTTCGTACAGGTTCGGAGCAACATGACGTGAGTAAGTGTTGACAAAATTTTCCTTTTTCTGTGAACTATCCCTTTAAGAGTCATATGTACAGTATATAGATTTATAATGAGCTCTGCTTTGGGAGAGAGGAGACAAGAGGTTAGAGAAAACAGAAGAGCTGTGATTTTAAGTAGCAGTCAGGGAGGAGGTTTTCTCCCAGCACGAGTTTAGTGTGGGTTCCTACTGAGGGTTCGTCATTCTCTCATCAACATCTTAGGGAGTTTTTCCCTGACTCTGTCACCTGTGGCTGCTTACTAGAGGGTTTGTGAGCTGCTATTGTTTGTAAAGCGGCTTTGGAACAATATGTATTGTGAAAAGAACTATACAAATGATTCCATTTGAGGCGAGAGAGAGAAGAAACTAGATGAAATGAGAGTGATGGGGAAAAAAGAGAAACTATATGAGATTTCTTGTTTTCTTTGTCGTTTTGTTAACATGATTCAAGACATTTATATCCTAATTAGTTCATAGTTTTTTACTATTCCACATATGTTATTCAGTAGTCTCTGTTATAAGAAGGTCACGTTACTGTAGTTTTGGCAGGTACACTGTTCAAAAGTTTGGGACCGGAATTATGATTATTATTATTATTATTATTATTTCTATATATATATATATTAGTAGGCCACAAGGCTGCATTGATTTTTAACAAAATCAGTAACAGTAATACTGTGAAATACTTTACAATTTAAAAGAAATTTTCTATTAAATATATTGTAAAATGTAATTTATTCTAATTGATCAAAGCTGAATTTTCAGCATCATTTCAGTCGTCAGTGTCACATGATCCTTCAGAATTCATTCTAATATGCTGATTTGGTGCTCAGGAAATATTTACTATTATTTTTAGTGTTCTCAATTATCATGCTGCTTAATATTTTTGTGAAAACTGTGATTTTCTTTTTAGGATTCTTTGTTGAAGAGAAAGTTCAAAAGAACAGCAATTATATGAAATAGAAATCTTTTGTAACTTTTTTTGGTCTTTAAGAGGTTTCACTTTGGATCAATTATGTCCTTGCTGAATAAAAGTATTCATGTGGAATATTTTATCTGATGTTTGAATAAGTTCCGTATTTCAGTAATTGGCAATGTTGATCTATTTTGTATAGTCTTATGTATTTTTGTGCAATTTTTTTTTGTCAATATTCTGTTTTTATTCAATGATTAAAATATTTTAATTTACACACACTGATGTGCTTACACCCAAACCGGTGAGCTCAAAAGGAAATAAGCCTTCATTTATGAGACGATAAGAGAACTCTTGCACCTCTGCAGAATAAAACCCACTTAATTTGTCAGTTTGGTTTGCGGTATAGAAACCTCTTCATTTGAAGCACTGCAGCATTTTTAAATGTAAACAAGGATGTAGAAAAATAAAATTATGCTGTGAGAGCAGTTCTCAAAAACCACTGTAAGCCCGACTGCTAGACTTTATCTTCTTAATTGACTGCGTTGCAGATCCAGACTCTGTTTAATGCAAATGAAAAACAACACAACACCTAGAGCAACTGCCAGCCAGACTGTCTCTGGCTCTGAACGCAGGAAAGAGAGATATTTATGGAAAAAAAGATCTGTAAGAAACAATGTGAAATATCATCCATTACGGTAAATAAACAGAAGTGCTGACAGAAATCATTAGAAATGAAATCAGAGGCGAACGTCTAATCTCGCCAGTATTTTCGTTAGCAATATTGTTATATAATGTTGTTCCAGCATTTGCTGACAGGTCTCCCATCTGTTATTGCAATAATTAGATGTGTATCAGCGTTCTGCACACTGACAGAGACTCTCTGTCTCTCCAGGAACTGCGAAATTACTGCTCAAATGTAAGACACAAGTCAATATGGTGCACAAGTTACTTTAATCTTCTTGCTCATGAAAAGCCCCTCAGATTTCCAGAGAATGAAGTGAAGTGTGTGTGTGTGTGTGTGTTGAACCTTCCCACCTGGCGTTAAAACAAACACATCATGTGGCTAATGATCTGTAATAATGAATTTGTATAATTTGTACATGAGCCTATGTGCATATACAGTACGTAATGTGTTATAATCAGTCATATGTTCATACTTGTAAACATTTGTTTGTTTTTTGAAAAAGCTGGTGCATTAAATCAGATGGTTTTATGTGTCAGTTCATTCTCATAATTGATGAATTTTGCGACATTAACTGTTAGTTTTCTGCTTGTTACTGTGAAGCAAGCTGCTTTGAAACTCTGTATTGTATAAAACTTTATATAAATACATGTGACTTGACTGTTATAATGCATTGTATTCTTTAAAGGTGTAATAATTATAGGTACTATTAAACTTGTGTTATGACTGATTGCAAGTACTTTTGCAAAGGTATAATGCATTACATTCTGTTTTATGAATATGAAGGTATTTCCAATTATAATGCATTATACAGACTTCACGTATGTTAGCTGAATTTGCATTAAGTCAAGTCAGTTGGATATATTTTACTGTTATTACATCGTACTTCATTTGTACAAATATATTCATTGAAACACACAGGTCTTCATGTCACAGAAAGGAGTGTAGGAGTCTGTGTGTCTCATGGGAGTTTAGGCTGATGACTCATTCTGTGAATCTGATCTGCAGCAGTGTGGACTGCTGAGGAAAACAGTCTCACAGCACCACCATGTGTCTACATTATATATCGCATTTATGTTATGATGTATGATGTTGTATTTATATATGTTGTGTTGTGGTCGTGTAATATATATATATATATATATATATATATATGCATGTGTGTATTTATATATGCATGTGTGTATATATATATGCATGTGTGTGTATATATATATGCATGTGTGTATATATATATGCATGTGTGTATATATATATGCATGTGTGTATATATATATGCATGCATATGTATATTTGTGTGTGTATATATATGTATGTGTGTGTATGTGCATATACACACTATACATTATTATTACATTATATCTCTGTGTGTGTGTATACATATACAGTATATATATTTACCATTCAATATAAGTGTAGAGGTGACTGTGCATTCTCTGCAGTTGCCCCCAGACTCTGGAATGAATTACCTATCACAATCAGACATGCCCCCTCTGTATCTGCTTTTAAATCTATCTTAAAAACGTATTTGTTTGACAAGGCTTATAATAGTATGAACACTGTCCTGCCTTACATTTTATTGTTTATTATTATTCTTTGTGTATTTTTAAGTAAATGTTTTTTTATTTTGTTGTAAAGCATATTGGACAACCATGAATTGTAATTAATGGTGCTATATAAATCAATTTTGCCATTGCCAATCATTAGGATTATTAAAAAATGTTTTGAAAAGTCCCTTGCAACCAAGGTTGCATTAATTAGATAAAAAATACAGTAAAAAAAAAAAAAGTAAATTAGTGATTTTATACATATATATAGAATATATTGTTTTTTACATTTAGAAACTATTTCCTATTGTAAATATTGTTAATAGATATAACCATTGATCTCTTTTTCAGGAATTTTTTTTATGAATGAAAGTTAAAAAAGAATGGGAAACAATTTTTTTGTAATATAAATCTTTTGTAACATAAATGTCACTTTTGATCAGTTTTATGCATCCTAATACATTCGTTTCTTAAAAAAAAAATAATGGTATATACTTGATCATTTGTAATTATAAGTATCATTCAAAATGATAAACAATATAAACTTTATTCCAATATATTTTTTTCCAGTGAATTTGTATCAGTGAGGGTTTTATTTTGAAAGTCAGTATCTGTATAAAAAAGTACTTTAGGTTATAACTGCAAAAATAATTATTGAACATGTTCACTATTTTTGCCAATAATGGGGCATGTTGCCCTACTATATGGAATAAGCTTTCACAACGGGATGCTTTCATTAAACTGGCTATTTTAGAAAAAAATTAGGAATACAGTCCAGTCTTCAAGTTAAAATCTGCCTTCGTTAAGTTCAATTTATGACATTCCTGAACTAGAAAAAAATCATGCATTTGTGTAATTGCACTTGAATTGTTTTGGACAGTTTGAACTCCAAACCTCATACAGTTACTGAGCCAAAGTGTTTGTGGCAACCTTCTGTGTGACAACTAGCCCCGCACCCTGCTTTTTACTACTCCTACTTGTCATGGTTTTGTATATTTACCACATAACATACTCTTATTACAACAGAAGTGCACTCATTTCTGAAGGTCACATTGTGGAGGACCATACCAACTGTTCGATTACACGGCCAGATCTTTAACCACCAGGTTTCATAAACCTTCATAATACATCATCTCTCAGTGAGGCTGAATGTCCCTCACAGGCAGCACACTCCTGCCCCCGTGCGGCAGTCCAAACATAGGCAGGGTTTCTGCTGTATGGAGACCCTGGACGGGGCCGAACTGCCTCATGTGAAACTGCTGGGTGAGTTTGCGAGTCATGACGCGCAGGGCGAGAAATGAGGCCAGCAGCTCGCCCAGCAGGAACGCCAGATAGAGAGAGTGAACGGCCCGCTCCAAAGGAAGAATGATGGTGTCTTCATCAGTGATGAAGAAGAGGATGATGGGCAGCTGGAAGAGGAAGGAGATCAGCCAAAATCCAGCCAACTCTGGAACCTAAAGAGAAGAATGAAGAAAGGAAGAAATAAGGTATCCTTTTATAATAAGCATTAACATTTCTTTTAGATTGCTACTAAAATTCATTCATTATTATTGTTTCGTATATTTTTTATTTTGTTTACCTAATTTGTTTTTATATCATTTATTATTACTTCTTTTATTTTAATCAGCTGGCGGATGAGACCATTTATTTATTTTATTTTTATTTCATTGTTTTATCTGCTGTGGTCACTACATTTATTTATTTATGTGCCATTTTTATTTTATTTCTTGTTTTATCATCTTTGGTACACTACTTTTGGCGTTATTTAGTTAGTCTTTATTATTTATAAAAGTTTATTCTATATAGTATGTACACCTTCTGAGCTTGATGCATCTGGTCCATTCATTTATGTTGTCAGTTTATTATTATTTGTGTTGTGATTAAGGTGTTGGAGATCTTTTTAGATCTTGACTTTCAAGAATGTACTGTCCCCCTAATTTTAAATGATGATTAATAATAACATCAATGACTCATTAACACCTTTTTATAAATAAATAGCAATTTCAAAATTTTTATTTTTTTTAAATCTTGCTTCAGTACAGATACCTAGTTTTGACACTAGTCCCAAGTTACCAATAATGTTACTTTTTCTCTAAGTTCAATCTGCCAGACCTAATTCTCACACATTAGTCCATGCTGGTGGTACAATTAGCATTTAATCTCAGGATTTTCTCACTTTCTGATAATTTGATCTCCCTTTATGCATACAGGCTCTATTAGGCCATGAGCTGTTTAGATGAATGATTTTTAACATTTCTTGTGCGTTACCTTCTCTTTTAGATTCCCAACATAACCGAGATAGACAAAAAACCAAAAAAAAAATAAATAAAAAAAGAAAAAAAAAAAAAACAAAGAAAAAGAAAAAAAAAAAAAAACAAAAACACAAAAAAGAAAGAATTACCCCCGTAGCAAACGAATAATGCACCTCGTATGCTGATCCGACCAATCCCTGTCACCAGCAGACACTGGTAATACGCTGGAAGGTAACTGAACTATGGAAATGGAGAATGAAACAGGTAAGATGAAATATGACCTTAAAAACTACAACTTATCTAAATATTATTAGAAGTAGGTGAGCAGGGAGGGAGGATTTTTCATGTCTTGCCATCAGAAATGATAATTACAGCAGCATCTCATTGGATTGCTGTGATTTAGCTGCGCTATTAAAGGTACAATATATAACAGTAGCACTTGAACTTCAGTGTGCAGTTCACAAAGGCAGACCATCACCATGGATACAGGAGCCGTTCTAATGTTTGAACACGCTTAATCTTGCATCGCTGCTAATGGCCTGCCAGCTGCAGCTATTATGGATGTGATGTTCATGCATTCGTTTTAATAAACACTTTCAGCAAAGTCACTAAAATGCTCCCTAAAACTGTTTGAAAGTGTTTTGTTATTTCAAAACTCATTCGTTAACACATTATTTCTCTGGACCTCTTCAACCTTCTGCATGTTGTAGACACATAAAAAAGTTTTAAACAATTAGGTTTGTCATTTTATTATTTCCCTGAGGTCCACTTACAATGCTGCTATAGTTAGAATTTTGTGAGTGTTTTGCAGAGGTTCAGAACAGGGTTATTAGTTAACTAAAAATGACACCATAAAAAAAAAATTAATAAATAAAACATTACTGAATAAACATTACTTGAAATAAAATATAAAAAAACCTTAAGCTTTAATTTAAAATAAATTTAAAACTAGTGTAAACTGACAAATTACTAAAATCTTAAAATTAAAATGAAACAAAATATAAACCTGTTATATGTTTTCATAAACTAAAAACATAAAATAATGAATTAAATGTTAACTGAAATGAAATATAAAAAAGTGCATTTATTTTATTTCAGCTAGTTGCAGAGGCAACATTTCTAATTTTAGTTTAGTTTACCTTGATGTTCTAAAATAACTAAAACTAAAACTGAAAGATTAGTCATTAATAACTATGTGACCCGGACCTGTCTTAAGTGTCAGTTTTCAAATTATAGAGTTTTCATTACATCATCTGAAAGCTAAATAAAGAAGTTTTTTCATTGATGTTAGGTTAGGACAATATTTGGCCGAGATACAACTATTTGAAAATCTGGAATCTGAGGGTGCAAAAAAAAATCAAAATATTGACAAAATCTCCTTTAAAGTTGTCCAAATGTAGTTCTTAGCAACTCGTATTACTAATCAAAAATTAAGTTTTGATGTATTTACGGTAGGAAATTTACAAAATATCTTCATGGAACATGATCTTTACTTTTTAAAAGAAAAACCCATACAAAGACCCCAATGTTTTTTTCTTTGGCTATTGCTACAAATATACCCCTGCGACGTAAGGGTCACATATAGACATTTTTGTAAAAAAAAAAAAAGACACCAGCATTACTAAAACATTTCATAAAAATACAATGTAATTCAAAATGTTAAACAAAAGCTATAATACTGTATAAATGATGCTAAAATAACTCTGGTTCAGAAAAAATGTGAATGTTTTCATATTGTATTATACAGTTTTATTTCATAAGATCAAGGAACTTCTCATAATATGACCCCTATGAAGTAATGATTAGTTTATTGAAAATATCTTTGATTTATAATTGACTACACCTTTAAGTGCAGCATTAGCACCTCTGAGATCCACCAGAAGGGGAAGTAGAAGATGTTGAAGTAGAGCAGCATCTGCAGCGGGAGATGAGATGCCACCTCAGCACACACTAGACAGCAGCACAGCACAGCACAGGGTGACAGATCAACACGGTTGGTAAGATCACTTAACCAGTGGCCAGTTGTATAAACTACTTAGTCTTAAAAGTTAGTCATCCAATTGTTTTCTTCAAGACTGGTCATAACTTTTTTAATTCAGTTACATAAATGTGACCCTTGACCACAAAACCAGTGTTAAGTCGCTGGGGTATAGCCAAAAATACATTGTATGGGTCAAAATGATTGATTTTTTCGTTTAAGCCAAAAATCATTAGGCTATTAAGTAAAGATCATGTTCCATGAAGATATTTTGTAAATTTCCTACTGTAAATGTATTAAAACTTAATTATTGATTAGTAATATGCATTGCTATGAACTTCATTTGGACAACTTTAAAGACGATTTTCTCAATATTTAGATTTTTTTGACACCCTCAGATTCCAGATTTTCAAATAGTTGTATCTCCAAACATTGTCCTATCCTAACAAACCATACATCAATGGAAAGCTTATTTATTCAGCTTTCAGATGATGCATACATCTCAATTTCGAAAAATTGACCCTTATGTCTGGTTTTGTGGTCCAGGGTCACGTATAATCTAGGCAGGCTCTAGAGTCATTTGCATTGTGTTTGGCAGACGTCTCACCTTCATGATCCTGATAGGGGTCCCTGAAATCTCCGCTGTCTCGCGTCCTGTTATTTATAAACACTGAGCCGCTGACGTTAGCCAGACCCACTCTCAGGTTCTGAGGGATCGGCGTGTAGAACACAGGCATGCTGGAGACCACATGAAACGCTCATCCACACTTCTCTACTTCGGTTTGTGTGGGTGAGATTAATTGGAGTCTTCCAAGCACTAATCAGATTAAATCTGAGGAAACAGATGGAGTCTGACAGCAGATTAAGATGTCACTCCCTCACCATGGTAACCATAGGAACTTCAGTTGTTGTTACCACACAGCAAATAAAAAATCAATTGTAAATCATAAAAAAACTAATAATTTTCATATTCAGTATTTCACTTGTTTTCCAGCAAAAATATTTAAACATCTGTCCACAAAAACATACCCCCCCACCCCCAGAGTATATATTTGGAATATTTTGAAGTTTATTTTTATATCCAATTAGCAAATTATTACTTGTATTTTTTAAACATAAGATTTAACCAATTTAGTGAGGTTTATGCTTAAAACTAGTATAATATTTATACAATAAAATATATAGAATAAGTGGATTCAATTTAATGAAGAAAAAAAACTAGGTTTCAGTCACCACTGTCAGCAGAAAATATAATTTATATTGGATACCCCCCTTCAATTTAACTTTTAATAATATTCAAATATGATATATATGATTTATATTTTTTAATTCAGTGGGTATGGAAAGTATTCAGACCGCCTTAAATTTTTCACTCTTTGTTATAATTGCAGCCATTTGCTAAAATCATTAAAAAGTTAATTTTTTTTCCTCATTAATCTACACACATCACCCCATATTGACAGAAAAAAACAGAAATTGTGGACATTGTGCAGATTATTAAAACAGAAAAACCCTGAAACTATTCCCTGGTCTAAGTATTCGACCCTTTCGCTGTGACACTATATATTTAACTCCGGTGCTGCACATTCTTCCGAGATCATCCTTGCATGTTCTAACCCTTCATTTAGCCAGCTGTGTTTG
The DNA here is from genome assembly GCA_018155175.1 of Sinocyclocheilus anophthalmus. Lineage (NCBI taxonomy): Eukaryota > Metazoa > Chordata > Actinopteri > Cypriniformes > Cyprinidae > Sinocyclocheilus > Sinocyclocheilus anophthalmus. The sequence goes on along the minus strand of JADLZN010003683.1, from coordinate 142,097 downwards.
TTATACTGATTGGGACCTTGATTTAGAAGCACACCCACACCTTCCTATATCAAGACCTTACAGCTCACGTGCATGTCAAGCAAATGCATCATGAGGTCAAGAACTGCCTGAAAGCTCAGCGACGATTGATGGCAAGGCAGATTTTTTTTCCCCTGGCCAAGTTTACAAACAATTTCTGCTGCACTTAAGGTTCCTAAAGAGCACAGTGGCCAACCCATTATCCTTAAATGGAAGACGTTTGGGACGCCCAGAACCCTTCCTAGAGCTGGCCGTCCGGGCCAAAAAAAACCCCTTTGGGAAAAAAAAAAGGCTATCGGGGAGAAGAGCCTTGGTGAGAGAGGTAGATAGGAACCCAAAGATCACTGTGGCTGAGCTCGAGATGCAGTCGGGAGATGGGAGAAAGTTGTAGAGAGTCAACCATCACTGCAGTCCTCCACCAGTTGGGGCTTTATGGCAGTGTGGCCCGACGGAAGTCTCTCCTCAGTGTAAGACACATGAAAGTTTGCTAAAAAACCCCTGAAGGACTCCAAGATGGTGAGAAAAAAAGATTCTCTGGTCTGATGAGAACTTTTTGGCCTTAAGTCTAAGCGTATGTGTGTATAAAACCAGGCACTGCTCATCACCTGTCAATTACAGTCCCAACAGTGAAGCATGGTGTTGGCAGCATCATGCTGTGGGGGTGTTTTTCAGCTGCTGGGACAGAACGATTGGTTGCAATCGTGGGAAAGATGAATGCGGCCAAGCACAAGGATATCCTGGACGAAAACCTTATCCAGAGTGCTCAGGACCTCAGACTGTGCCGAAGGTTTACCTTCCAACAAGACAATGTACCCTAGCACACACTAAAATCACGAAGAGTGCTTCACAACAACCTCGGGACTGTTCTTGATGGCCCAGCCAAGCCCTGCTATTAAACCCCCCTTGAGCATCTCTGGAGAGACCTAAAATGGCTGTCCACCAACATTTACCATACAACCTGACAGAACTGGAAAGGATCTACAAGGAGGAATGGCAGAGGATCCCCAAAAACTGGTGTGAAAAACTTGTTGCATCTTTCCCAAAAAAGACTCCTGGCTGTATTAGATCAAAAGTGTGCTTCTACTAAATACTGAGCAATGTGTATACTTATGACCATGTGATATTTCAGTTTTTTTTCTTTTTTAATAAATCTGCAAACATGTCAACAATTCTGTGTTTTTCTGTCAATATTGGTTGCTGTGTGTACATTAATGAGGAAAAAATTGAACTTAAATGATTTTAGCAAATGGCTGCAATATGAGTGAAAAATTTAAGGGGGTCTGAAATACTTTCCGTACCCACTTTATATAAGAGATATACTATATATCGATTATAATATTAAGATATATATATATCTTATATATAGAATTTTAGAAAATGTATACTAAAGTAAGTATTTAAATATAAATAAAAACAATATTCATTACTTATTTTTTATGTTTACAATTTATTTTTAAGTTTGTGCCCCAAATTAATTTGCGTTTTTAGAGTAATTAACTGTAATTGTGGTATTTTGAAAGAAACTCTGATTAGCATTGTGAAAGTTTGAGAGCTGTTTTGTATGGTCGACGTTTTGAATATCTCTTATTATTAATTTGTTTATCTGCCAGCTACAGTCATTTTTGAGGAGCTATTTTGGTTTAGAAATGGCAAACTCAACATTAGGCTTCTCATTTCTTCTGACAGCTTCAACGACTTGCCATGCGTTTTCTTTAGTGATTATAAACACAAACAAAAACACACACACGACACACAAGCCAAAGATGTAAGAAGTTTTTTGTAAATGTGTGTGTGTGTGTGTGTGATTAGGACTGCCTCCAGCCTTCTGTGTGTCGGTCCAGAGTCCGGCTGTCTCGGAGCTTTGAGACACTGGACGTCATTGGCGGCAGGCTGCAGTCCAGGCGCTGACCAGCGGGGGGTCACAGTTCGTCCCGGGGCGCCTTTAAAGGGAAATGTTTGAACTCCTCAGATCTCCTCGCCTTTCTGTTCCTCTTATAGAAACCCGCAGAATCCAGCAAGCTGCTGATCTCATCTGCCTTCATCTTCCTCACAGGAACAACCTGAGGTCAGAGAAGTGAAAGATACTTGATCTCATTTTTATGGTTAGTTTTTACATCTTTATAGTTTTTTTATATTTTATTATTTTATGTTATTTAAATTTTGAATTTGTTTGACATTTTATATTTGAGTCAGTTTAGTTTTCTTATGTTATTTTCGGTTTTTTTTCTGATTGTTTTTTTTTTCCTCTTTTGTCGTTTTGCCATTTTTATGTTTTTGCATTTTAGATTTTATTTTTCACATTTTTATAGTTTAATTATATTGTTCTGTTTTTCAATAAGTTATTCTCTTTATATTCCCTTTATATTATATACTTTTTTTATTGTGTTGCTTTCTATCTATCTATCTATCTATCTCTCTATCTCTCTATCTGTCCTATCATTTTGTTTTTTTTGCACTTTTATTTTCACATTTGTATAGTTTTGTTCATTCTGTTTTTACTTTAAAAATTCTATTCTTATGTTTAGGTTACTTAAGGTGTTGTTTTTAAATATATCTCATTAGTCGTTTCGATCTCCCTACTGGCCTTTACATATTTTTTTTTTTTTTTTTTTAGTCTATAATATATACCATAATATTTATATTTTCCTCAATTATACATTTTTTACCTCCTGACATTTTAGAATTTCATCGTTTTTTATATTTTATTTATAACACACTTTGTCATTTTTTTTAAATATTTAAATATGTGAAATAGTATATCTAATTTTTTTCTGTGAAACTCAAAACGAGAAGATGAAGAGAATATACTGCTCTTTCTCTTACAACAATCAAGAAAAAAAAACATCATGTCATTGGTTTTCTTGTGACAGATTGTGACACTTGTTTGCATGAGCATGAATAATATTTTAAAAAGTACAAGTTTTTCAGCAAGTAACAAATGGAGTAAACATCTACAATTTCCAGTGCTAAGTGGAAAAAAGGCAAATGCTGAAAAAACTGACATTGGCGTGTCAATTAATTACATTGTCCTTACCTTCACCATACTCACTTCCTTCCTCGTCCCTTCTCGTAGTAGAAGATCGCATGGGTTTTTATCCTCTCCCGAATCGTACTCCAGGTTGTGACTTTAAACGGCAGGTTAAGGTTAACAGCACCAGACAAATGACCTCTGAGGCCATGAAGCGCATGACACCAGCCTCTAAGCGTTTAAACATATGGCAGCACAGAAAACAGCACTCTGGGCCTGTAAAGATTTCATTAACTTTTACGTCCCTGTCAAATGCTGTCTTTACCAGAGCCATTTGGAAAAAATATGGAAGATATTTTTAAACATTCTTTAAAAAGCGTGTAGCACTAAACTGAAAACACTGGAATTACAAGAAAATGAGAGTGAATTTCAATGGCAATGTCAGGATACACACTGCCCATCGCTCCATCCGGAATTGTAGAGCTCTGGCATCTTCCTTTATGGATCATCCCCTACACTAGGACCTGGAATGGATTGAAAAGAATAACAATTGCAAAACATTGAAAACAAGTGTTACTCAAGTAACTCTATTCTTTGTCATCAAATGTTCTTTGAAGTCTTGACATTGTATCTATACAGCATTTGAGTTTTTAACTTTGATCCATGTTCCAAGTTGCGGTTAGAGATATATATATATATATATCAATATATATATAAGTATATAATATTATTATAATAAGATATATCTATATAACTATCTAACTCTCTATTTCGCTTTTTTATTCAGCAAGGATGCATTAAATTATGGAAGGTTTTCACACAGGCTTTCATTTTAAATAGATCAATTACTGTAAAGACATTTATGATGTTATAAAACATTATAAATAAGCCCATTTTATTTTGAATAAATTGTGTTCTTTTGAACTTAAAGGTGTGCTATTATACGTAAAAATTATCTGCAAAGTTACAAAGTTCAAAGTTTACTTTAAAAGGAGATATTTTATTTAAACAGAAATCCCTTTTCAAAAACTACAACAAACTACTCGTTTGGACTACAACGTATATTTTCCGGGATTTGTGATATCACAAAAAATTACGAATGGGACGAGACCTGGTTGAGCAGCACTAGAGAAGGCAACGAGTGTTATCACTATGTCGGAGACACGCTAGCTTTCCCAGGGTATACGAACTTAGAGTGGCATGACATTTCCCGACCAGGCGCTGAGTGCTGTCAATCACAGCACACACTGGCCCAGCTAACCAATCACAGCACACACTGGTCCAGATAACCAATCACAGCACACACTGTCCCGGCTAACCAATCACAGCACACACGGGCCCAGATAACCAATCACAACACACACCGGCCCAACTAACCAATCACAACACACACACTGGCCCAGCTAACCAATCACAGCACCACTGCCCAGCTAACGAATCAGCACACACACTGCCCAATCTACCATCACAGCACACACTGGCCCCGACCAACCAATCACACACACACTGGCCCAGCTAACCAATCAAAGCACACACTGGCCCAGCTAACCAATCACAGCACACACTGGCCCAGCTAACCAATCACAGCACACACTGGCCCAGCTAACCAATCACTGCACATTTCGTATTTCAGAAGGCGGGCCTTCGTTTGATACAGGAACTATTCGAGCTGTTGATGCCAGACTGTGGAGAGAGGTGTTGTAATAATGTAAACTATGTGAAAAATAATGCGTTTTTCGAACAACCTAGTATGAGAGCCTGTTCTAGTACACCCCTAAAACAAAATCAAGACTTTGAAAAAGAGCATAATAGGACGCCCTTTATATTCATCAAAGAACCCTGAAAAAAACAATTATATAGTTTTCACAAATATATTAAGCAGCACAAACATTTTCAACCATTAGTATAAGCAATGGTTTCTGTATCCAATTCAGCAATTTAGAAATATTTCTGAAGGATCATGCTGACCTGAAGACTGGAGAAATGTGTTTTACCTAAATCAGTTACATTTTCCAATATATTTTAATATATATATACTATTAAAATAACAGTTATTTTAAATTTCATTAATACTTCACAATATTGCCGTTTTTATATTTTTATCAAATAAATGCTATATTTGAGAGCATAAGAGACTTCTTTAAAATAAAATAAATAATAATAATTTAAATCTTACCAACCTCAAACTCTTGATTGGTAGTGTATGTATTTGTATTGCCCAAAACATTTTAAAACAAATATATGAAAGTGACTTTTTAAAGTAAAACTCCTTACATATATTAAGCATCCAAGCAAGTACTGAGCACTCACCATAAGTTTTCCTCTGGCTATAACATGCTTTTCCTTCTCAGCACTGCTTTCTGAAACATTTTCAGCACTTCTCCCCGTGGCACACAGAGTCAAAAGGGCCGCTAGTGTGAGCCACATACTGCGGTTAGGATGCGAGACCTCACCGTATCCAGAAAGATTGAGGTCCTTTGGTGAAATGAGGGTCAATACAGTAGATATGGGTTGCTGATAGGTATCCACCACCATGTGGCGGAGTCTGATTGGTCGATTTGTTGGGTTTTGTTTCAGGGGAACTGGATAAAAAGTTTAGTATGTGGAAATTATTTAAAATCTACTAATTCTTACTTAAAGCTGTTATTTGTTTGTCAAATGTTTTCTGAAGTTTGTTGTATTTTAATGGTTCATAAGAAGGAGTTGAGGCCACAGAGCAGCTGTGTCTGTATCAGATTCTCCCACGGTTTGCCGATGAATAACCAGCAGAGTCAGAACACAACAGCTGCTGTTTGAATAGCGTTGTGATGAAGCAGTGTTAAAAGTTACTTTTAAATTCTTCTTTGAATTCATGGTGCTCCTTCATTTTAATAACAATAACATTAGTCTTTCTGAGGTGACACAATTTAGAAGACATTGAGTTGATGAAGGATGATTCGGTGATACATCTGTCAAAAAATTATTTAATATTTTAGTTACTTTAATTGGGCTACATGTGGCTGTGCTGTACCATAATTCATTCATATGTTTCAGTGATTATTAGTCGCTTTTATTTATGATTTTATCATTATTATTGTGGTGTTACTGCAACAGGTAGTATCTTCAATAGATGACAATTCAGCTCATTTAGAAAGTAAAATATGAATCTAATATTAAATAATAGATTTTTGTATTATTCTACTTTTGTCAAAAACAATATATGAAATGCGAATAGATAGAATATTTAGAATTTTCTAGAAACATTAAAAAAATCTATTCATATGTATATCTTAATAAATAGTACTGTATTATTATTATTACATATTAATGTTTATATTTTATATATCGAGAGAATGTTCTATTAAAATTATCATTAATAATTATTATTAATGGTGTATACATATATTAAGATATATGTGTGGTTACATGGTGTGTGTATATGTGTGTGTTGTGTATATATAGTATATATATATGTATTTATGTTTTTGAATAGCGTTGTGATGAAGCAGTGTTAAAAGTTAGTCTTTTAAATTCTTCTTTGAATTCATGGTGCTCCTTCATTTTAATAACAATAACATTAGTCTTTCGTTCTTTTTTAATATTATATATATATAAAGATATTATAATTATGTGTTGGTGTGTGTATGTGTGTGTGTGTGTGTGTGTGTAGGGTTTTTATGGACAACCAGCCATGCCAGCAAGCAGTTATTCACAATACTACACTTCTCCAACACCAACATAAATATACCATCATTCTACATACCTGCTCCTTTCATACCATACCAGACAATGACACCATTCAATTTCCCCATATATACGTATTAAGAGATAAAAGGAACCAACAAGTTAATATGGTTATTTAAAGAATATTTGGAGGCATTAGCTTCTTTGTTGGGGAGAGTGCATGTGACCACCCTACATATAGTTTGGGTCACAAATTAAATTATTTGTATACATTTCATTTTTTATTTACATGTGTGTGTGTGTGTGTATATACTGTGTGTATATACAACGTTTTTTATTTTAATGACTTAAATATATGATGAGTTTGTACTGAACCGTTCAGCTGCATTTTCTGAATTCTGGGTGGCAGTTGAGAGAGTAGAGTGACGATTGCAGCGCATCCTCAGACAACAAAGAGGACCGTTAAGGAAACAACTAACTCTTGTCTCTCTCTCTCATTTAATCTCAAGGTTAGTTAAATTGATTAAATGTCATACCAAACTGTAATTTACATGTTTTAATGGCCAAATAATTTTTCAATTGATTATTTTATTAATACTTTTAAGACACTTACAGTATGTCATAGAAAAGTTTACACATGTATCACTTACCTGAAATACTTGAGTTGTTTACCTGAGATACCTGAAATCAGGCCAGTTGTGAGTAAGCTATACAGTGTGTATTCTTTTTTTCCAACATGTTTATGAATCATTTTGTGATTCAAAGTGTCTTACTGACTCTGAAATACAAATGTGTATGTGTATTAAAAGACAACAAAGAGGACTGTTAAGGAAACAACTAACTCTTGTCTCTCTCTCTCTCATTTAATCTCAAGTTGATTACTGCTTACAGTCTTCCTGACTGTCCGGTACCTGTAACAGATTTCAAGCATACCAAATGTATGGTGTATACATATATTAAAATATATATGTGTGTTACATGGTGTGTGTGTGTGTGTGTGTGGTATAATTATATATTCTATATATATATATATACTATAGTATGAATATATATTATATATACCCGATATATATATAGATTTATCTACCCTATATATATATCTATAAATATATATCTATATATAATATATATATATCCCTATATATATGTTTGAATAGCTTACCGATCTCTGTATCGTAATAATCGTCACACTAACTCTGCTCCTCAAGACTGCCACACAGGAATTCAGAAATTATATAATATAATATAATAATACTATATTGATATATCGCGCTGGCCGGCCCAGTCCTGAAGATTTGCTTTATACAACATTAGGAATATCAGGCCCTTTCTTTCAGATCATGCCACACAACTCCTTGTTCAAAGCTCTTGTTCTATCCAGGCTTGCTATTGCAATGCTCTCTTGGCAGGGCTTCCAGCCACTTCTATCAACCCTCTACAATTGAATCCAAAACGCCGCTGCAAGATTAATCTTTAATGAGCCGAAAAGAACGCATTTCACACCTCTGTTCATCAATTTGCACTTGCTACCTGTAGCTGCTCGCATAAAATTCAAGGCGTTGATGTTTGCCTACAAAACCACCACGGGCTCTGCACCCCTTTACCTAAATTCAATACTTCAGACTTATGTACCCTCTAGAAGCTTGCGTTCCGCAAGTGAACGGCGTATTATTGTGCCAGCTCAAAGAGGCACAAAATCACTTTCATTGACTTTTAAATTAAATGTTCCCTCCTTGTGGAATAACCTGCCCAACTCAATCCGAGCAGCTGAGTCCTTAACCATCTTCATGAAACGACTAAAAACACATCTGTTCCATATTTATTTGACCCTCTAACTCTAGCACTTTCTATTCTTATTTTGATTCTACTTTAATCTATATTTATCATTTTTTTTTTTAAAACAACAAAAAACAAACAAACACTAACTTTCTATTTTTTCTATTCTATCTACTTTTTTTTTTTCTTTGTTTGTGTGTGTGTGGTTTATAGAGAATATACAGTGGGGAAAAAAAGTATTTAGTCACCACCAATTGTGCAAGTTCTCCCACTTAAAAAGATTAGAGAGGCCTGTAATTTTCATCATAGCAATACCTCAACTATGAGAGACAAAATGCGAAAAAAAATCCAGAAAATCACATTGAATGATTTTTAAATAATTAATTTCCATTTTACTGCATGAAATAAGTATTTGATCACCTACAAACAAGCAAGATTTCTGGACCTCAAAGACCTGTAACTTCTTCTTTAAGAGGCTCCTCTGTCTTCCACTGGTTACCTGTATTAATGGCATTTGTTTGAACTCGTTGTCAGTATAAAAGACCCCTGTCCACAACCTCAAACAGGCACACTCCAAACTCCACCATGGCCAAAACCAAAGAGCTGTCAAAGGACACCAGAAACAAAATGGTAGACCTGCACCAGGCTGGGAAGACTGAATATGCAATAGGTAAGCAGCTTGGTGTGAAGAAATCAACTGTGGGAGCAATTATTATAAAATGGAAGACATACAAGACCACTGATAATCTCCCTCGATCTGGGCTCCACGCAAGATCTCACCCCGTAGGGTCAAAATGATCACAAGAACTGTGAGCAGAAATCCCAGAACCACACGGTGGGACCTAGTGAATGACCTGCAGAGAGTTGGGACCAAAGTAACAAAGGCTACCATCAGTATCACACTGCGCTGCCAGGGACTCAAATCATGCAGTGCCAGATGTGTCCCCCTGCTTACGCCAGTACATGTCCAGGCCCGTCTGAAGTTTGCTAGAGAGCATTTGGTTGATCCAGAAGAGGATTGGGAGAATGTCATATGGTCAAATGAAACCAAAATAGAACTTTTTGGTAAAAACTTATCTTGTCGTGTTTGGAGGAGAAAGAATTCTGAGTTGCATCCAAAGAACACCATTCCTTCTGTGAAGCATGGGGGTGGAAACATCTTGCTTTGGGGCTGTTTTTCTGCAAAGGGCCAGGACGACTGATCCGTGTAAACAAAAAAATGAATGGGGCCATGTATCGTGAGAATTTGAGTGAAAACCTCCTTCCATCAGAAAGGGCATTGAAGATGAAACGTGGCTGGGTCTTTCAGTATGACAATGATCCCAAACACACCGCCCGGGCAACGTAGGAGTGGCTTCGTAAGAAGCATTTCTAGGTCCTGGAGTGGCCTAGCCAGTCTACAGATCTCAAACCCATAGAAAATCTTTGGAGGGAGTTGAAAATCCGTGTTGCCCAGCGATAGCCCCAAAACATTTACTGCTCTAGAGGAGATCTGCATGTAGGAATGGGCCAAAATACCAGCAACATTGTGTGTGAAAACCTTGTGAAGACTTATAGAAAATGTTTGACCTCTGTCATTGCCATCAAAGGGTATATATCAAAGTATTTAGATGAAATTTTGTTATTGACCAAATTACTTATTTTCCACCATAATTTGCAATAAATTCTTTAAAAATCCTACAATGTTATTTTCTGGATTTTTTTTTTTTCTCATTTTGTTTCTCATATTTGAGGTATACCTATGATTAAAATTACATGCCTCTCTCTCATCTTTTTAAGTGGGGAACTTGCACAATTGGTGGCTGACTAAAAACTTTTTTTCCCCACTGTATATATATATTATCTATATGATATATATACATACGTGAGTGGGTACGGAATGTATTCAGACCCTCCCTTAAATTTTGTCACCCTCGTTGTTAGATTGCAGCCATTCTGCGCTACAATCATTTAAGGTTAATTTTTTTTCTCATTAATGACACACACACCCCATATGACAGAAAACACAGATTGTTGACATTTTTTGCAGTTTTGTAAATAAGAAAAACTGAAATATCATGGCAGGGTCCTTAGGTACTTCAGACCCTTTGGCTGTACACTCATATATTTTAACTCGGAGATTTCTTTCCTTTCTTCTGATCATCCTTGAGATGGTTTTACACCTTCATTTGAGTCTAGCTGTGTTTGATTACACTGATTGGACTTGATTAGGAAAGCCACCCACCTGTCTATATAAGACCTTACAGCTCACAGTGCATGTCAGAGCAAATGAGTATCATGAGGTCAAAGGAACTGCCTGATGAGCTCAGAGACATAATTGTGGCAAGGCACAGATCTGGCTAAGGTTAAAAAAAAATTTCTGCTGCATTTAAGGTTCCTAAGAGCACAGTTGCCTCCATAATCTTTAAATGGAAGACTTTTGGGACGACCAGAACCCTTCCTAGAGCTGGCCATCCGGCCCAACTGAGCTCAATCGCGGTAAGAGCCTTGGTGGATAGTGTACAGAAGAACCAAAGATCAACTGTGCTGAGCTCCATAGATGCAGTCTGGAGATGGGAGAAAGCATTGTAGAAGTCCCCATCACTGCAGGCCCTCCACCATTCCGGGCTTTATGGCAAGTAGGGCCCGGCGGAAGCCTCTCCCAGTGCATCGACACATGAAAGACGCTGGATGTTTGCTAAAAACCCCTGAATGCCCCAAGATGGGAGCACTAAGATTCTCTGTCTGATGAGACCACGATAGAACTGTTTTGGCCTTAATTCTAAAGCGTATATGTGTTAGAAAACCAGGCACTCTCAGCAGCCGTCCATACATCCCAACAGTGAAGCCATGGTGGTGGCGCATCATGCTGTGGGTGTTTGTTTTCACAGCTGCAGGGCCATGACGAACTGTTTGCAATTCGAGGGAAGATTGAATGCGGCCAAGTACAGGGATATCTGGACGAAAACCTTCTCCAGAGTGCTCAGACCTCAGACTGGGCCGAAGGTTTACCTTCCAACAAGACAATGACCCTAAGAACACAGCTAAAATAACGAAGGAGTGGCTTCACAACAACTCTGTGACTGTTCTTGAATGGCCCAGCCAGAGCCCTGACTTAAAATCTCTGGAGAGTCCTAAAAATGGCTGTCCACCAACGTTAACCATCCAACCTGACAGAACTGGAGAAAATATGCAAGGAGGAATGGCAGAGGATCCCCAATCCAGGTGTGAAAAACTTGTTTCATCTTTCCCAAAAAGACTCGTGGCTGTATTAGACCAAAAGGGTGCTTCTACTAAATACTGAGCAAATGGTCTGAATATTTAGGACCATGTGATATTTCAGTTTTTTCTTTTTTAATAAATCTGCAAAAATTCAACAATTCTGTGTTTTTCTGTCAATATGGGGTGCTGTTTGTACATTAATGAGGAAAAAAATTAACTTAAATGATTTTAGCAAATGGCTGCAATATAACAAGAGTGAAAAATTTAAGGGGGTCTGAATACATTCCGTACCCACTGTAAATATATATATGTATATATGTAGATATAGATATTATATATATATATATATATATCTATAATACTACACACTCTAAAAAAATGCTGGGTTGTTTAAACCCAACTTTGGGTCAAATATGGACTCACCCAACCGTTGGGTTAAATTTTTACATAATTTTTAAACCATTTTTAGTCCATATTTGTCCCAAAATTGGGTTAAAACAACCCAGCATTTTTAGTGTTTATGTAGATAGCTAATAGATCTAATATAATATTTATATAAAGACACCCCACGACAACCTTGCTACGTGTTCTGCGTTAGGCTAACCGAGACTTGTCGTTTGCACTTATATGTTGTTGCTCTTTTTGTTAGTTTTGACTGCTTTTATTGTCTATAAGTCACTTTGGATAAAAGCGTCAGCTAAATGACTAAATGTAAATATACAGTGGGGCAAAAAATTATTTAGTCAGCCACCAATTGTGCAAGTTCCCTCGCCACTTAAAAAGATGAGAGAGGCCTGTAATTTTCATAGGTATACCTCAACTATGAGAGAGAAAATGAGAAAAGAAAATCCAGAAAATCAAATTTTAGGATTTTTAAAGAATTAATTGGTAAGTTCCTCTGTAAAATAAGTATTTGGTCAACTACAAACAAGCAAGATTTTTGGCTCTCACAGACTTGTAACTTCTTCTTTAAGATGCTCCTCTGTCCTCCACTGGTTACCTTTATTAATGGCATCTGTTTGAACTTGTTGTCAGTATAAAAGACACCTGTCCACGACCTCAAACAATCACACTCCAAACTCCACCATGGCCAATACCAAAGAGCTGTCAAAGGACACCAGAAACAAAATTGTAGACCTGCACCAGGCTGTGAAGACTGAATCTGCAATAGGTTAGCAGTTTGGTGTGAAGAAATCAACTGTGGGAGGAATTTTTAGAAAATGGAAGACATACAAGACCCCTGATAATCTCCCTCGATCTGGGGCTCCACGGAAGATCTCACCCCGTGGGGTCAAAATGATCACAGGAACTGTGAGCAAAAATCCCATAACCACACGGGGGGACCTAGTGAATGGCCTGCAGAGAGCTGGGACTAAAGTAACAAATGCTACCATCAGTAACACACTGCGCTGCCAGGACTCAAATCCTGCAGTGCAGACGTGTCCCCCTGCTTAAGCCAGTACATGTCCGGGCCCGTCTGAAGTTTGCTAGAGAGCATTTTGGATGATCCAGAAGAGGATTGGGAGTATGTCATATGGTCAGATGAAACCAAAGTATAACTTTTTGGTAAAAACTCAACTTTTTGGAGAAAGAATGCTGAGTTGCATCCATAGAACACCATACCTACTGTGAAGCATTTCTTTGGGGCTGTTCTTTGGGGCTGTTTTTCTGCAAAGGGGCCAGGACGACTGATCTGTGTAAACGATAGAATGAATGGGGCCATGTATCGTGATATTTTTGAGTGAAAACCTCCTTCCAATCAGCAAGGGCATTGAAGATGAAACGTGGCTTGGTCTTTCAGCATGACAATGATCCCAACACACCGCCCGGGCAACGAAGGAGACGCTTCGTAAGAAGCATTTCAAGGTCCTGAAGTGGCCTAGCCAGTCTCCAGATCTCAACACCATAGAAAATCTTTGGAGGGAGTTGAAATTCCGTGTTGCCCAGCGACAGCCCCAAAACATTACTGCTCTAGAGGAGATCTGCATTGAGGAATGGGCCAAAATACCATCAACAGTGTGTGAACCTTGTGAAGACTTACAGAAAACGTTTGACCTCTGTCATTGCCATTAAAGGGTATATAACAAAGTATTGAGTTTAAATTTTGTTATTGACCAAATACTTTTTTTACACCATAATTTGCAAATAAATTCTTTAAAAAATCCTACAATGTGATTTTCTGGATTTTTTTCTCATTTTGTCTCTCATAGGTGAGGTATACCTATGATGAAAATTACAGGCCTCTTTCATCTTTTTAAGTGGGAGAACTTGCACAATTGGTGGCTGACTAAATACTTTTTTTCCCCACTGTATATATACAAACCAGATTCCAAAAAAGTTGGGACACTGTACAAATTGTGAATAAAAAACAGAATGCAATGATGTGGAAGTTTCAAATTTCAAGATTTTATTCAGATACAGCATAGATGACATATCACATGTTTAAACTGAGAAAATGTATCATTTTAAGGGAAAAATAAAGTTGATTTTAAATTTCATGGCATCAACACATCTCAAAAAAGTTGGGACAAGGCCGTGTTTACCATTGTGTGGCATCCCCTCTTCTTTTTATAGTCTGCAAACGTCTGGGGACTGAGGTGACAAGTTGCTCAAGTTTAGGTATAGGAATGTTGTCCCATTCTTGTCTAATACAGGCTTCTAGTTGCTCAACTGTTTTAGGTCTTCTTTGTCGCATCTTCCTTTTTATGATGTGCCAAATGTTTTCTATGGGTGAAAGATCTGGCTGCAGGCTGGCCATTTCAGTACCCGATCCTTCTTCTACGCAGCCATGATGTTGTAATTGATGGAGTATGTGGTGAGGTCTTGGCTTGTCCTGTGGTTGAGGGAAAATGCACGGTCTGCCCTCAAGACAAAGACAGTCTGGCTGTGGATGGGAACATATGTTGTTCTAAGGAACTATGGATAATACCTTCAATAGCAGTGGATGTGCCTTTCCAGATGTTAAGTGCTGCCCCTGCCCACAGCACAAGCCAGACATCATGCAACCCTCATACGTAGAGAGATGCAGGGCTTCTGAACTGACGTCTGGGGGGGGATAACAACTTGGGTTCGTCCTTGTCCTCTAGTCGGATGACATGCGACCCCATTTTCGCAAAAGAACTTCACATTTTGATTTTATCTGTACCACAGCACATTTTTCCCCACTTTGCCATGCAGTCCATTTTAAATAATGACGGCCTTGGCCCAAGACAACCCTGCGCTTCTGGATCAATGTTAGATATGTCTTTGCTTTTTTGACCTATAGAGTTTTAAGGCTACAGCAACGGCGAATCGTGCCGGTGGATTGTGTTTCACCGCCAATGTTTTCCTGGAAGTATTCCTGACCCATGTTGTGATTTCTCATAGCATAGCTTCACGGTATGTGATAGGCAGTGGCCGTCTAAGGCGCCGGAAGATTCCGCAGGGCATACTCAGATATGGTTTTCCCCTTCGGCCTGGACCCCTACGCACAAGAGTTCCAGATTCTCTAGATCTTTGGATGATATTATGCACTTTAGATGATGATAACTTCAAACTCTTTGCAATTTTTCTCTGAGAATCTCCTTTCTGATATTGCTCCACTATTATTCGCCACAGCATTGGGGGAATTGGTGATCCTCTGCCCATCTTGACTTCGGAGAGACACTGCCACGCTGAGAGGCTCTTTTTTATACCCAATCATGTTGCCAATTGACCTTTAATAAGTTGCAAATTGGTCCTCCAGGTGTTCCTTATATGTACATTTAACTTTTCCGGCCTCTTATTGCTACCTGTCCCAACTTTTTTGGAATGTGTAGCTCTCATGAAATCCAAAATGAGCCAATATTTGGCATGCCATTTCAAAATGTCTCACTTTCAACATTTGATGATGTTATCTAGGATTCTATTGTGAAAAATATAGAGTTTATGAGATTTGTAAATTATTCATTCCTTTTTTTTTACTCAGCAATTTGTACAGTGTTCGCCAACGTTTTGGAATTGGTTGGGTATATTATAAATTGGGATTATTATTGCATGGACAAACCTTTTAAGTTTTTGGTAGATTGATAGAATTGCTCTCCGTCTTGTGGGCAGGTTGTTGTGATAAATGTGACTAAATGTAAATACTGTAATATGTATACCAGAAAAACATAAGACTATGATATTTCAGAATGTTTATTGAATTTTCAAAATTTCTGTTCATTAACACAGCATACGATGAATATTTGGATAAACGTAATTCTACAATACAATATATATTATTATTTGTAAGTAATATAATGAGTAAACAGTACTTTGTTTTTCAGTTATTTTGACCGGAAATAAATCCTGTGAAATTTAACTTGATGGTTGGAAATTATTCAGTGAGCTTGCTAATGTACTTCAGATTTGTTGATATATTATATTATATATACAGTGGGCAAAAAAGTATTTAGTCAGGCACCAATTGTGCAAGGTCTCCCACGTAAAAAGATGAGAGAGGCCTGTAATTTTCATCATAGGTCTACCTCAACTATGAGAGACAAAATGAGAAAAAAATCCAGAAAATCACATTGTAGGAAGTATTTAAAGAAGTTGATTGGTAAATTCATCGGTAAAATAAGTATTTGGTCACCTGCAAACAAGCAAGATTTCTGGCTCTCACAGACTTGTAACTTCTTCTTCAAGAGGCTCCTCTGTCCTCCACTCATAACCTGTATTAATGGCATCTGTTTGAACTCGTTGTCAGTATCAAAGACACCTGTCCACAACCTCAAACAATCACACTCCAAACTCCACCATGGCCAAAACCAAAGAGCTCTCAAAGGACACCAGAAACAAAATTGTAAACCTGCACCAGGCTGGGAAGACTGAATCTGCAATAGGTAAGCAGCTTGGTGTGAATAAATCAACTGTGGGAGCAATTATTAGAAAATGGAAGACATACAAGACCAATGATAATCTCCCTCGATCTGGGGCTCCAAGCAAGATCTCACCCCGTGGGGTCAAAATGATCAAAAGAACTGTAAGCAAAAATCCCAGAACAACACGGGGGGACCTAGTGAATGACCTACAGAGAGCTAGGAGCAAAGTAACAAAGGCTACCATCAGTAACACACTGCGCGCCAGGGACTCAAATCCTGCAGTGCAAGACGTGTCCCCCTGCTTAAGCCAGTACATGTCCAGGCCCGTTAGAAGTTTGCTAGAGAGCATTTGGATGAACCAGAAGAGGATTGGGAGAATGTCATATGGTCAGATGAAACCAAAATAGAACTTTTTGGTAAAAAACTCAACTTGTCGTGTTCGGAGGAGAAAGAATGCTGAGTTGCATACAAAGAACACCATACCTACTGTGAAGGATGGGGGTGGAAACATCATGCTTTGGGGCTGTTTTTTCTGCAAAGGGACCAGGACGACAAAAGAATGAATGGGGCCATGTATCGTGAGATTTTTGAGTGAAAACCTCCTTCCATCAGCAAGGGCATTGAAGATGAAACGTGCTGGGTCTTTCAGCATGACAATGATCCCAAACCCACCGCCCGGTCAACGAAGGAGTGGCTTCGTAAGAAGCATTTCAAGGTCCTGGAGTGGCCTAGCCAGTCTCCAGATCTCAACCCCATAGAAAATCTTTGGAGGGAGCTGAAAATCCATGTTGCCCAGCGACAGCCCCAAAACATTACTGCTAGAGGAGATTATGCCATGGAGGAATGGGCCAAAATACCCGGTCAACAGTGCTGGAAAACTTGTGAAGACCTTGTGAAGAAAACGTTTGACCTCTGTCATTGCAACAAAGGGTATATAACAAAGTATTGAGATGAAATTTTGTTATTGACCAAATACTTATTTTCCACCATAATTTGCAAATAAATTCTTATAACCCAAAGGTTGTGGGTTCGAGTCTCGTACCGGCAGGGATTGTAGGTGGGGGGAGTGAATGTACAGCGCTCCCTCCCACCTTCAATACCACGACAAGGTGCCCTTGAGCAAGGCACCGAACCCCCAACTGCTCCCCGGGCGCCGCAGCATAAATGGCTGCCCACTGCTCCGGGTGTGTGTGCACGGTTTGTGTGTGTTCACTGCTGTGTGGGTGCACTTTGGGAGGCGTTAAATGCAGAGCACTAATTCCGAGTATGGGTCACCATACTTGGCCACATGTCACATGTCACGTCACTTTAAATTCATCTCTTGCAGTGTTTTCATTATTTATTCTCTATTTTACTTTATTTACAAAGCAATTGTAATGTCAACTCGGCCCATTTCTGTGATGTAATAAGCTCCTTTGGTCTGTGTATTTACATACAGTATAGCAAAATATACATACCCAACTGAATGACTTCTGTAAGGGTGGATTCAGTTACACTGCACTTGCATAATGCTATTCATTCTTAAAGGGAGAGGTGTGTTGATTTTAAGTCACCTATAGAGGGCGACAATGGTACAGGATGGACTTTTGGCAGCGTTTTGGGTAAAAACGAATCCAAAACTCTTGCCACAGACAATTATGTTTCCAGTGAAAATAAACCAGTCTCCATAAGAATGCAGCAATGAAACCATCCTGCTCTATCATCCACAGGCCGAGCTGGGGCCCCGTCTGTCTGTCTGTAGAGCTGTGGCCAGGTGCTGATGTGTCAGAAGACACAGTTGTCTGTCTCCCTTTAAAAAGACCCAGATTTCCTCTCTGGACCTGAAAACCTTAATATCTGCAGGTGAGACATTAAAACCCAGTGTAATTCTGTGAAGGTGTGACTAAGCGGTCAGTCATGTTTGGACTTTTCCAAATTTTACTGTTAAAGCCTTAAAGTTCAAATTAAACACAAGGTATATAGTTTAATGATTGACTGACAGGTGAGTCCAAGACAACATTGGACCCCTTTGATTTTCACTGTATGGGCAAAATAACACTAAGATATTTCTCAGAATATCTTCTTTTGTGTTCCACAGAATACAGAAAATCCATACAGGTTTGAAACGACATGAGGGTGAGTAAATGATGACAGAATTTTAATTTCATTAAGTGAACTGTCCATTTAATACGAAGCATAAGCAATTTAGAAGAGAGAGAGAGAGAAAAAACTTCTTACCGATGATATTTACTTGACTTTCAGCAAACATTTAACAGTTTTTAAAGGAAAAGTTTATTTAACCTTTAGACAAAGTATTAAAAAACAAAAAGTTTGCATATGTTTGTTTTTGTTGAGTCGTATATTTTATAGTATCAGTCTTTTATGGCTTAAATAGCCTGATGTAGGATATGTAGGACGAAAACCTAGAGGAAACAAATCCAAATGTTTTCAGGGACGGAAACTGAGCAGAAATATGCAATTTGTTGCAAATGCTGATATTTATATGGCCAAAAGTAAGATGAAATTCTTGTAGCTTGTAATGTAAATCAATGAGATCTTTATAACAGTATAGCAGAATACTTACATAAAAAGCACAAACATATCAGTTGTCTGTCTATATGTCTCAATGATATGTCTTAGTAAGATGATATTTAAAGCCTTAGTTTAATGATTGAAGCTCTGTAATTTTTATTGAGGGGGTGAAACATATAATGCGATGCAATATAATGATGACAAATGAGTGTTCCTCAAGTATCATATTTACTATACTATTCAAAATTAGTTTCTAAAAAAAAAAAAAAAAATGTATGGATAATCAAGTAAGCCTAAGTTGCTTTAGTCCAGTAAGTGTTCATCTTTAAATATTACTAACAATATTCAGTAAGAGTTAATCTTGCATTTATTTTATAAAAATCAGTAAGGATTTCACTGCAAAAAGACACATGAACCACGGCTTGGAAAGGGGATGTTTTTAAAATAATCCTATAAAGCCTTTTACTTGCTTAAAATGTATAAATTATAAATCAGACGACAGAATGCATGTAGTAGATTGTGTACAACAGGTTGTTTCAAGTTTTGATCCTGTTGATAATTTAGAGACCTTTGAAATTTGATTATCAAATATGATACAGTATGCTTTATGGGGTTAAATCATGTGAATAAAAACACAAGTTTTCCATCAGTTTTGTCTTGAAACTTAAACACACACACACATCAGCACACGCCTCTGGCTAAACATCAAAAAGCTTTTTTTACGAGCTGTTCCATTTTCTCTCTCCTAAACGAGAACGCCACCATCCCTGTACCACACGTCAACACTCATTTAAGAACTGCTACACACACACACACACACACACACACACACGCATGCATTACTGCCATCCGATTCCCAGCATGCTGTTCTCCAGCAGCACACATAATGAGCAGGAGCCATTTCCTCCACCAGATCCTTTGGGCTCTCATCCTTTATTTTCTTAACTTATCCCCCTCCCTCTCTGTTGTTTTTCTCCACACTCAGCATTTAGGTAGTGCTTCCCCCTGTTTCCAAAACAAGCATCGTTTGATCCTGGACGTCTGGATCCTCAGGGCATAGAGACACACACATATTTTGTTTCCAACTTTCATCACTAAAAAAATGATGCCGATTATTTATTTTTGGCAACACAGACTCCGTTAACCCTTGATTTTAGCCCACCGTTTTTGGTTCCCTAAAGAACTTCACAGTGAACAGTTTTCTTAGTGTAAAGAGCATCTAAAGTTTTCTTAGAGTAAACAAAATCTAAAGAACTCTTTTTCCACTATAAAGAACATTTTGTAGGATGTAAAGTTTCCAAAGTCTTAAAGGGGTCATATGATGCATTTTAAATGTTTCCTTTCTCTTTGGAGTGTTACAAGCTCTTGGTGCATAAAGAGCTTGTAAAGTTGCAAAGACTAAAGTCTCAAATCCAAGAGATATTATTTATAAAAGTTAAGAATCAACCACACCTACCTAAAACGGCTCATTCTAAACACGCCCACACATGCTACGTAACGATGGGAAGATTTGCATACGCCGCCCAAATGTTCACGCAAAGAAAGAAGCGTAACCTTTATTCTCGCTGTAGTACTGTTGCCACCGCCGCCATGCCGTGGAGACGCTGTGTTTCGTTGTGAAAGCAAAACTACTTTGTTTGGTCTTCCAAAAGAAGACGAAATCCGCTTCGTCATGCCTGGAGCTGAATCATGCTGGTCGCTGAGGAAATACATCAACTTCGCGCTGGGGATCGCCGGATCGGCTTTCACCATAGACAAAGCGGAGTCCAGCCCGGGGTCATCACATGTGGTTGCTGCAAGCCCGCCGGATGTTCCTTAGTCGAATCCACCGGCCGCGCCGTTCTAAAGGCCACCCGCCTCCGCTCACTCTAGCCCGCCGTGTTGTTCATTGTGAAAGAGAAAAAATACTTTGTCTGCCGTTCAAACACGAGTTTTGAGCAGTGTAGAGTAGCGTTGTTGTTTGTATTTCTCAGATCACAAATGTAGACGTGGTTTTATGTTTACACGGCGCAATGCAAAGCAACGCGTAAAAAAACAGTATAAGTAATTATAATCAGTAAATATGTCCCCACTGGATGCAAACAAATGCCTGTTTATAATGGGTTTTATTGTTTTTGAATCATCGCTCCGGCCTGATGGGGCATCATCACAATATGGTAAAGGACGTAACATTCCGTCACACGCTTGAGGTATTCGGACAATCACAACACACTGAATAGCTGGCCAATCACAGCAAACCTCACTTTTCAGACCGATGAGCTTTGTAAAAATCGACGCGTTTCAGAAAGGCGGGGCATAGAGGAGAAACTATAATGTGCAGAATGTGGAAAATAATGTGTTTTTTGAAACTTAAACCGCATAAACACATGCATTTACACCAAATACACAAAATAATGTTCTTTTTTAGCAGCATCATATGGCCCCTTTAAAAATAAAGCTTCCACTATTGTGTTTTCGCAGCAATTGCCTTAGAAGAATTATTTTTGGTCCTTCAAAGAACCTTTTAGTCAACAGTTCTTAAAAGAACCATTTTTTTCCTTCGTGTAAAGAACAATTAAAAAATCTAAAGAAGCTTTCCACCTATAAAGAACCTGGAAAGGTTCCATGGATGTTAAAAGTTCTTCATGCAACCATCAATGCTAATAAAGAACCTTTATTTTTAAGAGTCGTATTCAGATCTGATTAGAAGTTCTAACATCCGGAATAGAGGATTATGGGAATTTCAGGTCAGGTTTATATATTTAGATTTTGTGCCATGTGACGACATGAGGCTGAACGTGAACTGGCTCAAGGTGAAGGGCCGAAGCCGATCGCATATGAGATAATGGAGGGAAGGCAGAGAAGGAGAGGAGTGTGGCAGATCTGCCCTTGTGCTCTAATCGACTCTCCTAATGAAAACCACATGCTCTGTGAAATGGCTGAGGCCCAGAAACAGAGAGAGTGAAGAGGGGGTGTG
This sequence comes from Sinocyclocheilus anophthalmus, assembly GCA_018155175.1. Classification (NCBI taxonomy): domain Eukaryota; kingdom Metazoa; phylum Chordata; class Actinopteri; order Cypriniformes; family Cyprinidae; genus Sinocyclocheilus; species Sinocyclocheilus anophthalmus. The sequence continues at coordinate 120,181 of JADLZN010003683.1, read as the reverse complement.
AAAGAGGAACAGGATGTAGACACAGCTTTAAAGATACTGACACGTTTTAATGAATCCATACTGTGGCAGTCTGAGAAGCACAGGGAGATATCAGGTCCATCTATAGGAGAAACTGCTTCGGGAATTATGAATTAATACAGACAGATAGACAGACAGATAGATAACACAACAGTGTTCCTGGCTGCTGTATCTTGATTCAAGATTTTATTACTTTTAAAACCAAAGATACATGTTCAAGTAATACAGTACTTTACCCAAAATACAGTTTCTTAGTGTTTGTGGTGAAGCAAATAATCCCTCTTTCTTTCTTTCTTTCTTTCTTTCTTTATATCTTTCTTTCTTTCTTTCTGTCGGTCTTCGTCTGTCTTGCTCCTGTCTTTCTCCTTTCTTTTTTTCTTGGCATTGTAGCATTGTTTTCATGACAAATAAACCGTAATCGCGACGATTTTATTGAAGTATGCAAGATAAACCTGTGTACACCCTAAAATAATCTTAAAGTTTTTGTAAATTTTGTGTTTATTTCAGTGTGTATGTAAAAAATGTCTCAATGCAAAGAAAAAATGTGATTCTAAAAATAGTGTAAAAAGTGTAATAAAGTTTTATATATATGTAGAGCATATTTCCCCCATATACTTATTGAAAAAGTTCATGATCCACAATCAGTGTTTAATGTTAAACTTTATTTTGATATTGAGACTAATTTGAAAGCTTAAAACTGTATAAAAAGAAAAAGAAAGAGGAAAGTTATTTGTTGGTGTTTATTCTTTCTAAAATGAATTTTTAGGCCAGTACAAAAAAAAAACTTGTATATATATATATATATATTTCTGCTCTAAAAGTCACAGTTACTGCATATACGGTGAAGTGCTTTTAGAAAATTACATTTTGAGTGATGTTTGCATCTGTGCATGTTTCTGGGCGGTTGCTTACTGACCATATTCTGCTGCACTTTCAAGCCTCTGTGATATTGTGATGTCTTAATATGACACAAATCCTTCTTCAGTGTAAGGCTATAAAAAAAATGTTCACTTTTTTTTTTTTTTACACTATGCGCCAGACAAATATCGTAAGTTCAATCGCTTAAAGTAATAAGCACCTCTCAGTAACAAGCAAAGAAGTTATGCTCCAACATTTATCACGCAGCATTAATGTATAAAAGCAGAGGAGCCTTTGCTAGGCACTGGAGTTACGGAGGAGTACATGAGTATAAGCTGTTTTCCATTTTGTTCTAATCTTCGTCACTGTTCTGTGTGGTGACGGTTACAGAAACAGCTCTCTCCTTCTCTTTCCCAGAGCCAGTTAAACGACAAAAAAAAAACTCTGTTCTGAAACCTGAGCCCTGAAGAATCCATACTACTTCCTCCTCTCAGAGAAACGGAGTGGGAAAAAGGGGGAGAGCGAGAGAAGGAAGAGAGAGGATAAGAAGGAGGGCAGGAGGGAAAAAGAGGGAAAGTGGGAGGGATGTGTGGAGGGCAAGAGAGAGAGAGAAGGGAAGGAATACAGAAAAGTTTTCCGTAAGAGGCAGATCCTCTTGAATACACTTGACACACAAATATGCTGATGAAGAGGAAAAAAGAGAAGTGCAGACAACTGTTTGCTGACCCTGTAGCTATATCTGTCTCACTAATGGGAGACTTTAATCTCTTCAGAGGGACTTTGCCTTTTTTTTATGTAACAGCTTAACATGGGCGAACATGACAGTGTGTGAGTCTTACATTGCGAATTTAACAAAAGTTTTATTGCCAACACTTATGGAGTTTTTTAATTTTTAATTTTATTATTTTTTTTTTTAAGTGTGTTGCATCTTTTCAGGTAAAAAAAAAAAATTGCATAAAAGGAGGCACTCAAGCCATATAGAGACCTGAATATCATGAGATTTGGTTGTATCTCCTTTGATTTGGTTAGCAGACAACTACCTAGCAGTCACCCATAACGTTCAGGCATCATGGTGATGAGTTTTGAGTAAAGTTTGCTCCAAAAATGTAAAAGAAATTAGGCAGCATTACTGAAATTTTATACTCCTTTATGGCCTTCAGAATCCTAACAAGACCCTCTGTAGTCAAAACATAATAGAATAATGGAGATACTTGTCAGAATTATACTTATGTTTTGTAGAGTTTATTTTAATTTTTTTATTTTTTGTGTGTGTGAAGTATTAAAAGATAAATACCTACATGAAAAAGAAAATATATAGGCTATATATACAATTCTTTTTTAGCATTAGCAATATAAAATTGTGTATATATTGTATATATACACTACTGTTCAAAAAAGTGAATTTGGTTAGATTTAAAAAATATATTTGAAAGACAATCTCTCTGCAGGTGTTGCATTATTTGAGCAAAAATACTCTAGTAGTAACAACATTACAATAACAATTAAAAAAAACGTTTTAATGTATATTGTGAATTATTTTAAAGTTTATCCTATATTTTTAAAATTATAATGTATTCATGTGATGGCAAATCTCAAATTTTGCAGCATCACTACTTTTTTAAAAACAGTTGTGCTTTTTTTCAGAGTCTTTGATGAATAGACGTTTTAAGAAAGCATTTAGTTTAAATAAATGTCAAACATTATAATGTCTTACCTCTCACTTGTATAAATTAAGCATCCTTGCATCAAATTATTTATTTAATAAAAATAAAAGTAAAAATTATAAATAGATACATTAAATAGTAAAATTATAAATTATTAATTTAAAAATAATATATTAGTAAATAAAATATTATTAAAATAATAAAAAAATTTAAATAATATCTTTAAAAAAAATTATAGATATTTTATTATTATTATTATGTTAGGTATTATTAGTCAATAAAATGATTAATTGCTTTAAAAAAAAATTTCACAATACATAAATTGTCAATGGATTTTTATTTCAATTTTTTGTTTTATATTGATTTTGTTTGTTTGTTTGTTTGTTTGTTTGTGGTTGATTTCCGGATTCAGATCGAGCCCAAGGTGCTGCACCCTCAGGTCTCTGTGATGTTCTGGTCTCTAGACAGGACACGGGTTCATCCATCAGTCCATGTGATTTATTATTTTTTTTTTAATACATGTAATTGTCGTCCAAGTAAAAATTAGATTGCTTAGAAAAGGAACAACAAACCTCTCCACAACAGGAGATAATAACTCTTGGTCCATATAAAAGACAAACATTTACACAATTTAAATGATAAATAACCATTTTCCTGCAACCGAGCACATTGAAATAGAAATATACTAATCATCAACAAACTGGTGAACAGTGAGTAAATCGAGTACAGTAGATCATTTATTTTTAGCCCCACATCTCATTAACTGTGTGATGAAGTGCTCTGTTATCACCTCCGAGCAGTCAGTCTTATATCACAGAGTGAGTGCAGCAGATTCAGCCTGTAACAGTATATTATACACACACACACACATGATCTCAGTGCTGCTGAGCTCAGCATCCAGCGGTTAGAGGCAGCGACACACGCCAAGCGTCTTTCCAGTAATAACCCACACATGGCACGGACACGTATGCTGTGATTCACAGACCTCTCAGGAAAAAACACGATAGCAAAAACTGACGCTGGAGTGTTTCGAGCAGATCAGAGACCTACAGTGACCCCATCAAATATTTTGCATGAACCTCTTTGTACACAAAGATCGCCGGAGGCCCCAGATTATTGCTGTACATGCTAAAGCATCACACTCTTCCTTGACAAACTGTGTATCATTAGAACGCTTTAAGGCTTTGATATTGCGGTGTGTTACGTCAGTTGCAGTGACTGTAATTTCTTAATTTATGTCAGGAGTGCAAAACAATCAATCGGTAATTTTTATATTTTGAATAGAACAACAACACGCATTCATATTCAGTCACGTCTGCTGTTCACAAAGCTTCACTGAACAGTGTCCATTAGGACTTATATATATATATATATAGTCCAAAAGTGCGCATACTTGGAAAAAACTTGATATATTTACACATCATTTTACTCATAGTTTCCACTGAGTATGCAATCTGATGAGCAATCCAGCCCGGTCCCCGAAAGAGCTGTTACAAAACCTACGAAACACCACCCATGTAGCATCTGTAAGCAAATGTTGCAAGGGACCACAATTCACTTTTCTGAGCATCCATCCATCACTAAAAATACAGTAATATTGTAAAACATTATTGGAATCTGAATAACTGTTTTCTATTTGAATATGTTTTAAAAATGTAAATTTTTCTGTGATGCAAAGCTGAATTTTCGCATCATTACCCAGTCTTCAGTGTCACATGATACTTAAGAAATCATTATAAGATGCTGATTTGCTGCTCAAGAAACAATGTTATTTAGTAGTATGATTATTATTATATTATTATTATCAATGTTTAAAAACAAGTTGCTGCTTGATATTTTTGTGGAAACCATGCTACATTTTTACAAGATTCTTTGATGAATAGAAAAGTAACAGCAACATAGATCTTTTTTTTAACGTTTTAAATACCTTTTTGATCAACTGAATGCATCCTTGCTGAATAAAAGTATTAATAATATAAAATAATAAAATCTTACTCCCAAACACCCCAAACAGTAGTGTATGTATTATTTATGTAGAACTTACTTTTCAAGCCAAACATTTCACACACACACAAAAAAATAAATACTTTGGTTCCTCCTTTAAATCCTTGCTTTAATATTTTATTATCTAAAGCTTTGACAGAAAGATGTTTCTAAGTGCATCTGAGGTCCCAAAAACTTTTTTTCCAAAGGTTTTTGGACACTATATAAAGACACAACCATGTTATTGTTTGAATTAACCCAGAATAAGGTGTGCATGCAATGATATATTAATTATGGTAACCGAAGCATTGCATTAATCATCTAATATTATCCCTCTTCTCTTTCGTAACAGAAATTCAGAAGAAATAAGAAAATAGGTGCACAACCCGTTTTAGAGACCAAACATCCTACTGATACAGGAAGAGCTCATGCTTTCCCACCCAGAATATAAGCGTATGATTTCTGTTAAAGTTATGTTGTTGTCAGCCTTTATTATACAAACATTTTCTCTCTGGAGTCTGTCGCCCACTGAATAGTCTGAAAACCTGCTTAAACAGGCAAAGCGTGTCAGCTTTCCAGAGGACCAGCACGGCTCCATTAGATTCTCTTAACTTACAGAAGTATGAAAAATTGCTTCCATTCTGTTTGAGGACAAAAGCAAACAAACAAAACGCATTTCTCAGCCTCTTTCAAGTGTAACTCAGTCAACCCTCTGATTTGCATCGCAGAAAATGTCTTTTTTTCACCTTAACTCATAAATTTCTTTCTCCTCTCGCTTTTTTTTTCTTTCACACGAGCTGAAATCGCTACCAGATGTGGACGCAATCGGTCCCTGTTGCCATGGCGACGGCGGGGTTGTGAACAGGCGTGTAGCCGTGGCTCTGATTGTCCTGCCTCTTGATTGTGCTCCAGGTTTTGGAGAGGCATGTTTAAACTGGCACTCCATTTGTCATATCGGCGCCTCTGAAATATGAATTTGTCTCTCCGGCCGCAGATGACAGTCATAATACCATATCTTGGGAGTTTTTTTTGTAAGCAAGTCTAGCTTCTGAAATCCTTGTTTTGTGAATACTTTCTGGAACAACTATTACAGTTGTTATTATTAGTTGTTACAACTATTTGAGAATCTGGAATCTGAGGGTGCAAAAAAATCTAAATACTGAGAAAATGGCCTTTAAAGTTGACCAAATGAAGTTCTTAGCAATGCATATTACTAATCAACAATTAAGTTTTGATATATTTATAGAAGGAAATTTACAAAATATTTTCATGGAACATGATCTTTACTTAATATCCTAATGATTTTTGGCATAAAAGAAAAAACAATAATTTTGACCCATACAATGTTTTTTTTTTTTTGCTATTGCTAAAAATGTACCCCAGTGACTTAAGACTGGTTTTGTGAATACTTTCTGGAATACACTTTTTCTTCCTGGAAGAATCACAGCCTAAATGACTTTTCCAGCACTGGAGTGCTGTTTCAGTGGTCTCGTACCTCTACTGTACTTAATGTTACTGGGAAAATGATTATTGGAATTAGTATATTTCATTACTGTAATGTAGGTCAAAAATAATGGATATGTTAAATCTACGGAATAATTAAATGCATATTTTTTTACACTTCAGAATTCATGTTGATTTTAAAAAAAAATCTATGGAGTTCGTAATTTTGGAGAATCGCCATTGAAAATTATGAACCAAAAATGATCTTATAAATGAGAAAAACTACTCTGAAGTAAAACATCTGGATGCGTTACAGTAATTATTTAAGCAAATATAATTTGTTACTTTTGATTATTTGATTTGATCTATTTGTAGTGAATTAATATATTTTAATATTAATATTTATAATTAGAATATAATTTTTAAACATATTCAAGAATGTAATTAATTAATATTACTTTTGACATTGAAATATATACTGTTCAAATGTATTTTTCTACTTTTTTCTTACTTTTTCTTTCCTTTCTTTTTTTTAAATGTGATTGGTCTTCAGTTTATTTTAAGCATAAACACTCTTAATATTTATTTTTTTATATGAATTTTAATACATTTGGAGAAATATGATTTAGAGAGAGAGAGAGAGAGAGACATTTATAATTTCACATTTTTTATTTACTTTTCTTAAATTAACAGGATTTTTTATTAATGTAACTGAATAAAACAGAATTTTGTTAGATTATGACAGATTCCATTTTTATTTTTGTAGCCTTTTTTTAAGGACTTATTTTTGTTAGAGAGGGATCCAGAAGAACTTTTACAATTTAATCACAAGTGCACTTAGAAAAATAATATTTTAATAGAACTGTATGTACAAAAACTGTCTTTTTTTTAATCTCTGTTGAATTTTATAAAATGTTTGTTTTACATTATATTACCATTAAATTTATGTATATTATATTATATTTACTCTATATTTATTATAGAATGTTTAATCTGTATCAGTGCTACTGATAATGCTCCATGTTTAAAAGCTGAACTTCTGTCAAAGCTCATGCCAAAGTCAGAGTAGAAAAAAAAATCTGAATTTTACATTTATTGGCCAGTGAAGCCGATATGGCAAATAAATGTAAAAACAATAACGACAGGTCATATACATACTGAAACAAAAGTGTGTGTCTAATTCAGTGTTTAAAATAAGCTCCATGTCAGAATTGGCATGACTTGGGAAATGTGTGTCTGGATGCTTAAACATCTCTGGTTTCAATTACAGATCACATGATCTTCATCGCCTGTGTTGCCTTTTGCCCACGAAACCTTGGCTGCTTTCTTCAAGCCCTGCTCACTATCGCTCTTAAAAAAAAAAGAGAGAGAAAATAGAGTGTAAATACGCGGCACATGATGCTTTAACTCCAGGGCCCCATCACATAGACTTCCAACTGTTCCTGTATGAAAGAGGTTGTTGTGCCAGTAGAGGAGTTGAGTCCTCTGGGCCCTTTAGAGTTTGATGAGCGTATGACCACCGTCGCAACAGCTACCGCTGTGAAAAAACCTCCCCATGATCCCCTGCTCAGAGCACAGAGGCAGCCAGGAGTCAGCGGAAACTGTAAAATTGCATTTACTGTATAAACGGGAAAATGGATGGGAGAGAAAGAAAAAAAAACAGAGAGAGCAGAGTGTCATTTAGAGACATACTAGATCATCTTGTAGTGAATGAGACCACCTTTCTCTAAACAATATTTATTTTTTATTACATTTTTTTCCTTTAGGGCTGAGTGATATATTGACCATTTACCGTATATATTGACTTTTTTTTTTAAATTAACCTACATTATAGATGGAGATTGAATATCCAGATGATTCTAGTGCGCTTTTTTATTAATTTTCCACTAAGTTTCATAAGCCGTTATGAAGCAATAGGCCAGTTTAGCTCCTCCTTGAAAATGCTAATAATGCCCATAATGCTGAGTTTGATTAATTTATTGATTCATTCGATGCAAGTTCACAGATCAGATCAGTTCACAGATTCATTTCCACAGATCAGTGTCTACTGTCGCATTTGGTAAATCGTTTCAAAACACTGATTTAGCTACTCAGATTTCAAACGTCCTTTCATATTTTCAAATATTTTGTAAATATATCTGTAGGTAAATATTGCAGTTTATTATTATTATTATTATTAATAAATATATATGTTTTTTTGTGACCATGGACCACAAAACCAGCCATAAGGGTCCATTTTTTGAAATTGAGATTTATACATAATCTGAAAGCTGAATAAAGCTTAAGAAAATTAAGCTTTCCATTTATGTATGGTTGATTAGGATATGACAATATTTGGCTGAGATTCAACTATTTGAAATTCTGGAATCTGAGGTTGCAAAAAAAATCAAAATACTGAGAAAATCGCCTTAAAGTTGTCCAAATGAAGTCCTTACTTAGCAATGCATATTACTAATCAAAAATTAAGTTTTGATATATTTATGGTAGGAAATTTACAAAATATTTTCATGGAACATGATCTTTACTTAATGATTTTTGGCATAAAAGGAAAAATCGATAGTTTTGACCCATACAATGTTTTTTTTGTTGTTGTTGGTATTTCTAAAAATATACCCAAGCGACTTAAGAATGGTTTTGTAGTCCAGGGTCACATATTGTGGCATATATATAAACATTTAATGTAATTCCTGCATTATTCCATTGTGTTTATATAATCTATGTGCGTATTTAGTGGGAAAACAAAGGATGTGATTAATAAATCAAAACAGGATTTGAGACTAATCAGGATTTGATTTTGTAGTGAATATTTTCATGTTAGTATAATTAAAAAATATTAAATTAATAATATATAATATTATGGTTTAGTATTATTACGTATGTATATGGCCCTTTTATAAAAACAGATCTGGCTACAAAACATGAGTGAATCTAACAAAATCCTATTTAAATATTTTGATCGTTGTTAAATGGAATCAAATTTTTACAAATAAAATAACTTTTAAATACTTTTGGACCCATAAAAACTCTTACAGTTTTAAGCACAAGTACATTTAAATAATCATGTTTAAAGAATATAATCTTATAGGTTGTATGTACAAAGTCTTGTCTTTTTTGTCTTAGTTGAATTTTATAAAATGTTTGTTTTTATATATTACATTATATTATATTGAATGTTGAAGGGAGAGCCATTTGATCATGAGCTACAGGTTTGCTTTTATTTCAGATACGGTAACTGAACAACCGCACATCAACAACAACACAGAAAGCCAAAAATCAGGACAAAATGAATGAAGATAATGCGTGCTACTGATAATGCTCCATGTTTAAAAGCTGACCTTCTGTCAAAGCTCATGCCAAAGTCAGAGTAGAAAAAAAAATGTTATTCATACTCCCATACAGTCATACACTGCGGATGGTGATGCTCTGTATTCGTGCAACAACATGAAAAGTCGTTTTTTGTCGTAGGTCCCAAGTAACAGAACAGCAAAAACAGAGCATGGGGTAACATGCATAGATTTCTCTCAGCAATCTCTCACTGACCTCTGCATCATGCAGTTTATCGTTCATAAAACAATAACATCCACAGAGAAACGTGAAAAGGATATTTTGAGAGTAAACAGAACGATATTTAAACATTCAATCCAAATGTACCTGATGCTTGCACATAAAAAAAGGGGGAAAAAATGTAATCAAAATTGAAAACCAGTTCATTTGACACACAATTAAAAAAAAAAGCAAGATATACGTTGTATAAGCACAGCTTACAAATGAAGGTAAAATATTATTACAAAATATCTTAGCATGTAGAAAAATATAAGGTACCATATGAGGGAATAGCAGTTTACTGTACACCGCAATCGAAAAGCTTTTTGTGAACCTGCTTTCAGACTCAAAAATACCGCAGACCCAGGCTGAACATTTAACCCTAGGTTCTTTGTTAAAATAAAACCATCCAGTTTTTCATTAATTTTTTTTGTTGGTGTCATCCTAAAAAAGTATTTGCAAGTGCTATAGGGTGTTTCAGCTAGTAAGCTTAAAAAAACAAACACGCTGCAGTCATGAGCCATTATTGTGTTCATTTTAACCACAGAAAAACATTTTTGTTGGTTGTATTGAACGTCCTGCTACTGTATAGTGAAGGCAAACTCTGAAGAATGAATACTTAAGGTAATACCCTTTAATCTGCCTTGTAGGTTGTTTTATACTGGCATCTTTAAAGAGTTATGATTGTTCCTACGGCAGGACAAATAATATTTGATGGTAAAAGTTTGTAGGTTGCAATTGCTGTATGTATGTGTATATATAAATAATGTACGGCAATTATTTTTCATTAAATGCCAGTGAGCACTATAGTAATGCCATAGTTATGATGTAGAAATGTGCAGTAATGTACAGAAAAGCATTTGCCAGGCATAAAATAATTACTGAGTTTAAGAATAATTTAAGTGCTGATTTTTAAATTCAAATATCAACAAGTTCAAAACTGATTGAAACATTTTCATTTTCCCCCACAATTTTTTTTTTTTTTATGTGTGTTTCCGATTTCAACAGGAAGTTCAGCAAGGACTGAATTTTATTGGATGAAAATTTGAATACTTCCCGGTGTACAAGATCCATCCCAGAGGAGAAAGGTTGTATAACTGTACTTGTTTTCTGAACTTTTAGGGCTTTAATATCATGTAAACAGCCTGAACTCCAACATACACAGACTAAAAGCCAAAAAAAAACCCCCAAAAAAACCTAAATCTTCATTATATGGCCTTAAACAAAAAATGCAATACTGACTGTGGGTACTTTATGGGAAAAGGACAATCTAGTGCTAAGCTTCAACAGCAAGAATAGATATCACTCATTTTAAGCTTAAAAAGCGTGAATTACTGATGAACGTGAACCAAATGACGTCTTGGAAACTAAGCTGAGAATTTCCTTCATGACACAATTTACAAGGTATTGAATATACTAATATGGCCTGAGAGAAAATCAATATAGGCATCATTTTTGCACCTTTAAAGTACCTTTGGTTCATTCTTTACACCTGTGAATACAGTGCTAAATTCAACCTTTCAGACACAAAAACCTGTTGATCTCACAATTACGATAGCATTGAAAAATCTCTCTTTGGACGTATATGTAAAATTGAGCATACAACATGAGCTTATTACATTAAAATCAATCACTCTTCCTTTTTTAATACTGTACACAAGCCACAACGTTGTTTCCGATTCCAGGTCTTCAAAGAGTTAACGAGAACCACAATCCTTCAAAATATTAAATCCTATAAGCAGCTTGTCCATTAAAAAAATAATAATAATCCATCCAATTCCTATATAAAGTTTAATGAAAGAAAAACTGTACGTTTATATTCTCAAAAATGGACGCACCAATGTGATCAAACATCTATTTGACAGTTTGAGGTGGCATAATGGCCGTCTTTGGAGTGCTTTTGCCTTCCGTCTCCAGTGATCCCTCTTTTCCTTTCTTCCTCGGTGGTTTTTTGATGGGTGTTTTCTTTGCTGTGGCGTCTCCTTCAACTCTGGTCCCATTAACCCCTTGTTTTTCTGGGCTTTTAGGTTCAGGTGTAGAGTCTGAAACGGGAGCCACCATCTTCTGGAAGTTGCTGGAGGTGGGAAGAAGGGGCTTGTTGGTTCCAGTTGCAGAGCGCTTGGTCTTTTGAGGTGGGGTGGGTTTCTCTCTGTTGGCTTGAGGTGTTGATACACCATTGGGTTTAATGCCCACCGTGAGACCCTCGTTCCGATTAAGGCTTTGGGTCTTTTCCTTCAGCTGGGCCGCGAGTAGCGTGGCGGCCTCAGAGTTCATATGTGGATGCATGATCTTTGGGCTCTTGGGTGGATCTTTGTTGGTGTCGTTTGTTTTCTTGTCCGAGTGGAAGTTTCCGATCTTCTTCAGGGCATTCTGGAATGTTCCATTGAGGTGCTCAATGGCATCTGAAGCTTTGTGAGATTTGCTTTTGCTTGGTGATTCGGGTCCATCTGCTTTCTTACCATCCTGATGCTTTTCACGGTTCTTGCTTGACTTCTGCTTTGATCGCTGCTTCTCATCCACCTTTCCAGAACCTTCTGAGTTGTTCTTCCTCTTTTCTTTATGCGGTGATGGAGTCTGGCTTTGCTCTGTTGGGCTGCTTCCAGATATTCCGTGGATCCAGGACACCTTCGGTTTGGTGGAAGGGTCTGGAGGACGAGGTTTCGTCTTCTCTTTCGTCTTCTCTGGTGAGGCGTTGTCCTCCTCCTCTTTGGAGTGTTTGGAAAGGCGGGCGACATGGGCGTAAACAGCTCTTATTGTTGACTCCGAACCACTGGTGGAGCCCTCGCTGTCTGAAGACTTCAGGAGAGGCTGTTCGCTCCCATCGCTAATGTACTGCTTCGTTGTTTCTCTTGTGTCTTTGAGGGACGTGTACTCTCCTGCGTCATTGTAATTGGGGGTCAGTGGTATTTCTCGAACAGTGGTAGAATTTCGCTTGTTACAGCTCTCATTCGTAGTCTCTGAAAAATGCAAGAGAGTAATTGAAAAGGTAAGTAGAAGAGAAAGATATTTTTGACCAATAAAGTCTTCTTTACTTATTAAACATCTCTACTTGTTAAACATCTCAAAAATACTTTATAAAATGAAAAGAAAAACTGTCTGGCCATTTCCTGTGCGATGAATTAACTGGAAAGAATGTCAGCTGCAATTTTGAACACCTCTTTGTTTATATTTGTCATTGAAATGGTTTTGTTCCAAATTCCAGTCTGTGCATTATGTATTTTTTTTATGTAACATTGATACACCTGTAGGTGCCAGTATTCAGGCAAGTATTTAGGAATGAGTCACTTTATTCAAAAACATTGATACATGCATGAACACAACTAGTATCTATAGTGAATCATTCAACCTATTGATTTGTTGAAAAACACGGATTCAATCTGGAAACAAACAGGCAATCTTTTATGAGTGATTATTAAAGCAATCATTCAACAACTTATTCAAAAACACTGATCCATTTAGAAACAAATAATTTATTCTCCCGAACCAATTAATTCCATTTTACCACTACTCTGTGTTCTGATTTTAATCTAATAAATCACATCCTTTTTCTGTGAGTAATCGTGATTAATCGCACACTTCATGAAATTAAGCATAGACCATTTATCTGGTTTCAAATGTTTATTTTGTCATCATTTGCTATGCAGCAAAGTAAACCAAAAGATTGAAGGGTGATTCTCAAAAATCTATATTTTCAGCAAGATAAATTTAGTTGTCTTTCCAAAAAAAGACACTTAGAAACTCGAAAAAGGACACCAAAGAACGAAATGATATAAGGATTTTTTTTACATTTTAAAGAAGCCAAGTTGCGATACCGAACAGGACCACATGGAGATGCCAAACCCCCCCCCTAAACAAATCGCCTGCTGACTGCATTTATCTACTACAGTACACGGATCCATTCCGTATAACTAAACACAGCAACATAAACATGACAAATCAAAACATTATCGTGAATGTGTGGAAACAACGTGAAATGTAGGGAAATGTCTGTGCCTGTGCATAAATACAATGTGCGATCAGTGCGTCAAGATCACTCATACAAGCATTATTATAACGGACTCACGCGTGCTTACTGTACGACTACTGTATGCCACCGCAATCGTCTTTACCTTGATTGCAGTCTTCATCAACTTTACTACAGAATGGTATCCAGGTCAGGAAAATTAGGTCTGCGTCTCATCTGGCCATTTACAGCGGGTTGGGAGTTGGACAATCCTTCCTCACCCCCTTCCACTCTGTTCGGTCTTACGCCACCCACGCGAAGTCGTGAGGGCTCGCGCTCTTCACAGAATGACAGAGCTTGTGTTTTAAAGCGAAACACACTGGAATGAATAATTCACTTAAATCGCAACGCGAGTCTCTGTTCTCTCTGCAGTCTCTGATGTAATCAGCCTGGTTTCCTTTATATTAGCGCTGTTTTGGACAGATTGTTTGAATGCATTCGCTTACTGGATCATTAGACTGAAAACTTTCCCAGAGTTTAGCAGCTTAAAATTATCTAATCGCAAGCAGAGAAGCAAAATTGGGCTAAAGGGTTAGCATAGAAAGGTGCTTCAGTTCATTTCCGCTGGTTTTTTAAATTATGTTAACCCGTTAAGGATTGTAAAATTAATCGCATGCGTTAACGCGTTAATGATGACAGCCCTACTTTATTTAGATTTTTAAAATTTGGTATAGCAAAAAATGCATAAAGAACCTGGATATATTGTTTCTAAAATGCAAATTACACATTATTAACTTAAAATAAAGATGTCATTATCATAATTTATTTTTCTGTTTTACTTTAAAAATACAGTGGGTACGGAAAGTATTCAGACCCCCTTAAATTTTTCACTCTTTGTTATATTGCAGCCATTTGCTAAAATCATTTACGTTAATTTTTTTTCCTCCTTAATGTACACACAACACCCCATATTAACAGAAAAACACAGAATCGTTGACATTTTTGCAGATTTATTAAAAAAAGCAAAACTGAAATATCACATGGTACTAAATATTCAGACCCTTTGCTGTGACACTCAAATATTTAACTCAGGTGCTGTCCATTTATTCTGATCATCCTTGAGATGGTTCTACACCTTCATTTGAGTCCAGCTGTGTTTGATTATACTGATTGGACTTGATTAGGAAAGTCACACACCTGTCTATATAAGACCTTACAGCTCACAGTGCATGTCAGAGCAAAAGAGAATCATGAGGTCAAAGGAACTGCCTGAAGAGCTCAGAGACAGAATTGTGGCAAGGCACAGATCTGGCCTAGGTTACAAAAAAATGTCTGCTGCACTTAAAGTTCCTAAGAGCACAGTCGCCTCCATAATCCTTAAATGGAAGACAACCAGAACCCTTCCTAGAGCTGACCGTCCAGCCAAACTGAGCTATCGGGAGAGAAGAACCTTGGTGAGAGAGGTAAAAAAGAACCCAAAAATCACTTTGGCTGAGCTCCAGAGATGCAGTCGGAGATGGGAGAAAGTTGTAGAAAGTCAACCATCACTGCAGCCCTACACCAGTCGGGGCTTTATGGCAGAGTGCCCAAGGAAGCCTCTCCTCGTGCAAGACACATGAAAAAAACACTGAAAGGACTCAGATGGTGGAGAATAAAGATCTCTGGTATGATGGAGACCCAAGATAGAACTCTTTGGCATTAATTTCTTAAGCGGTGTATGTGTGGAGGGAACAAACAAGGCACTGCTCTCACCGTCCAAGCCAGTTCATCCCAACACAGTTGAAGCAGGTAGGTGGAAAAGCATCATGATGTGGGGTGAGTTTTTCAGAATAGAGGAGAAAGTGACGACTGGCTTCGCAAAACCTCGAGGAAAGAGCCTGAAAATGCGGCCAAGTGAAAGGAAGATCCTGGACGAAAAACCTTCTCCAGAGTGCTCAGGAACTCAGACTGGGCCGAAGGATTACCTTCCAACAAGACAATAACCCTAAGCACACACCTAAAATAACGAAGGAGTTGCTTCACAAAAACTCTGTGACTGTTCTTGAATGGCCAGCCAGAGCCCTGACTTAAACCCAATTGAGCATCTCTGGAGAGACCTAAAAATGGCTGTCCAAAAACGTTTACCATCCAACCTGACAGAAATGGAGAGGATCTGCAAGGAGGAATGGCAGAGGGATCCCCAAATCCAGGTGTGAAAAAACTTGTTGCATCTTTCCCAAAAAAGACTCATGGCTGTATTAGATCACAAGGGTGCTTCTACTAAATACTGAGCAAAAATGAATACTTAGGACCATGTGATATTTATTTCAGTTTTTCTTTTTTAATAAATCGGAAAAAATGTCAACAATTTCATGTGTTCTGTCAATATGGGGTGCTTGGTGTACATTAATGAGGAAAAAAAAAAAAGTACTTAAATGATTTTAGCAAATGGCTGCAATATACCAAAGAGTGAAAAATTTAAGGGGGTCTGAATACTTTCCGTACCCACTGTATATATATTTAGTACAAAACTCTCCCACACCTCAGTTTATGCAGAAAATCGAATCACAAGCCTGAAATGCCTAATCTGTGACTTGGCCATTTATTTGTAGCAGGGTACTGTTTGTTTATATCAAAACCCCACCCGGGGGGGGCACGTGATATACACGCCCAGAGGGCAACCGTTTACCACAGAATGGGGTCATTTAATAAAATTGTCTGGAGATTTCTTAACTCCCTTATCTGTTTTCCATGTTGCACAAACAGATGTCTTATCTGCACTAGTTCCCGCTCACCTTCGTGGGGTACGCAGTAAACAGGCCCATCTTCGCTCGTCTCGAAGGAAGAGAAGGACTCCTGGGATGACCATGATGGACAAGGCTGGCCCACCACGGAGGGCGGCTCGATAATACTGTTGAAGGTGTTCTCAGGATCGTGGTGGGTGACTAAGGGTTTGGACAAGGGGAAAACAAACAGAGAGGTCAGGTCAGATCAGTGGATGAAGACTCCCTGGGTTCCACAACACACAAAGGCTCTTTGACAACATATGTGATGATGTTAGGCTCTACAGTCTGCATTAGTGACAGACAAGGCCAAATAGTGGAGCGTGGATAATCTGTATGAAAGCCAGCATTGACAGCACATGAGAGAAATGCTACACTTCAAAGCACACTACTGGAATGATCTGCGGGCATCTGAAAAGCTAGGAATTTTCTGTGGCAAATTAGATTACGGTTAGGGTTAGTACTGGTAATTAGAGGTAGTTTGGTGTTGGTGGACCAACATAACCATGTTGGTTAGAAGCAAAAAATCAAGCACAAACTGGTTTTATGTGGTTGTAACTAGTTCTAACTTGTGACATTGTTTTTGTGAAATGAATGCACATTTCCCCTAAAATTCTTATGTATTGCCTCCAGATGTTATACTTTAATTAAAAAAAAAAAATTTCATTCAAATTTCAGAATTTCCATTATTCTCAATAGTGATGTTCAGATAGAAAAATAAAACTGTACAGTGATTACAGTGTAATGCATTGTCAATTATTATTTTGTTATATGTAGTTTTAAATTACCTTTCCTTTTTTTTAATCATTTATACAATTATAAATTACATATAAATCATATACATTTATTTGTAGTTTAAAAAAAAAAAAAGTATGTTAAATATGGTAGGTAGGTGGGTGGATGGATGGATGGACTAAAAATGCTGTCTAATCACAAAAGTCTACTAATATATCATGGTAACTTTTTGCCTCATCTGACTGTGGTCCTAATGAAGGTCACGGTGGTTTTCAAGAGGCCTCTTCCTTCCACCCACTTACGTGATGATACATTCCCATGCTGACTTAGAAAAGATGGTCAGCTCGGGATTCCTGTGGTCTGCTGCTCACATCTCCTTTCAGGAGGAACTAGAGTAGATGCTAAACACATTTTCTTGGCCTGATTATGCCTCTCTCACACTACTCTTTTGGGTATTTAGCCACGCAAGGCCTTTCAGGCAAGATCAGAAGATCTCTTTCAAGTCAGCATGCATTTAAAATGGACTTATTTTGCATTTTATACATGTTCTTGGTAGTGATGCACGATACTGGATTTTTGCCGATATGCTGATATTTTCAACTATTTTGGCCGATACCGATATATTTCCTTTTGTTTGGAAACAATACCAAGTCTCTCCTGCGCAGAAATTATAAGCAAAATATTTTTAATTTTGGTTAGTTTTTAACAATAACTTATTTGTTAGAATTAAATAAACAATAATTACGTTTTTTTGACAGTACATTGAAGCTTTGAAAATAGCTATAAATAAACTATATATCAATCGCTGCATTTTTTCCCCCAGAAAGATGCAGTGTTAACCCTAACATTTTATTTTAAAGGGGTCATATGATGCGATTTCAATTTTTCCTTTCTCTTTGGAGTGTTACAAGCTCTTGGTGCATGAAGAAGATCTGTAAAGTTGCAAAGACTAAAGTCTCAAATCCAAAGAGATATTCTTTATAAAAGTTCAGAGTCAGCCACACCTACCTAAAACGGCTCATTCTAACACGCCCCCACATACCTAAGTCACAATGTGGGAAGATTTGCATAAAGCCACCCAAATATTCACGCAAAGAAAGAAGGCGTAACTTTTATCCTCGCTGTAGAATTGTTGCTGCCGCCATGTCATGAAGACACTGTGTTTCATTGTGAAAGCGAAACTACTTTGTTTGATCTTCCAAAAGAGGACGATATCCGCTTCGTCATGCCTAGAGCTGATCCGTGCTGGTCGCTGAGGAATACATCAACTTTCACCGTGGACAAAGTGGAATCCAGCCCGGGGTCCGTCACATGTGGTTGCCGCTCATTCGTCGGATCCACCGGGCGCGCCATTCTCGAACCCGCCGCCTCAGCTCACTCTATCCCGGCCTCAGCGCACGCTTAGCCGGGTCTTCCCCTCACGCTAGGCTGCTGTGTTGTTCGTTGTGAAAGCGAAACTACTTTGTTTGGTCTTCACAAAAGAGGACAGACTCAATCAGTGGTTAAGTGTACAAACAGTTACAGAGCAGTTTGTTTTAAAAAAAACCCCAAAAAAATATCCAGGTGTTGCCAGCACAATTTTATGGAGGCTGTTTCTGATCCTAGGAGAATAACGTAGACTACAATGCGGAAGTTTTTCTGCTCACAGTCTGTAGTACGTTTATATTTAAAGAATTTGTCACTGTTGATTCAAACGCGAGTTTTGGGCAGTTGTAGAGTAGCGTTTGTTTGTCATTTCTCTGATCCCAAATGCAGACAGAGTTTTATGTTTAAGCAGCGCGATGCAACGCAACGCGTAAAAAGACAGTATAAGTCATATAATCAGTAATTATGTCCCCACTGAATACAACAAATGCCTCGTTTATAATGAGTTCTAATGTTTTTGTCTCGTCGCTCCGGCCCGGACACGGCATCAAAGTATGGTAGGGGCGTAACATTTCTGTCTCACGGTTGAGGTATTTGGCCAATCACAATGCATGGGATAGCTGGCCAATCACAGCACACCTCGCTTTTCAGACCAATGGCTTGTAACAATCGACGCGTTCAAAAAGGCGGGGCATAGAAGCGAGAAACAAATCATGCTACAGTATGTGGAAAATAAGTGTTTAAGTTAAACGCCTCAACACACATTTCATTACACAAATAATGTTATTTTAGAAATTATAGGACCCCTTCTAAATTAACTTAATAAAAAACGAAACAAAATATAATCACTTTGCTGTTACATACAAAACTGAACTATTTTAATGTAGCTGAAACAGTAGTATAAGCTGTTTAGGGAGAAGGGGAAAAAAGAAGGGCTCGGGCCTGTAATTCTGATAAGCTGTCGGACAAAAACACAAAAAAAAAAAACCAAAAACAATGGCGCCAGCGCTAGAGGGCATCCTATATGGAGGCCCGTGCAGGGAACTATGATGAAGCAGTGCTAAATATATAGCATTATGTCAAAATACTAATTTATTTAATTTTAAATTAAACAAATGTAATCCTGATAGTATTCCCACTTTTTACAAAATGTAACTGTAATCTGAATACTTAGTTTTTTGATTACAGTTACTAGATTTTTGTATCCTGATTACATAACGCCATTACATGTGTTCCGTTACTCCCTAACACTGCACACACCGAACGCATCATGCTTTAACAGATTAAAGGCAGTGATCCAAAACAGTCTATCTAATCATCATTCAGACAAACCTTTGCTTCAAGAATGAGCCACACTGTTGACGTGATCTAATCACTAGCACACCCTGAGCACATGTGAGTTAAAATATTCCTCTTATCGGCATCATTTTTCATATCTGGCTGATGCCGATATGTACATTTAAAGCCATTATTGGCCGATTCGGATATCAGTCCGATAATATCGTGCATCTCTAGTTCTTGGTCTTGGTCTGTGAAACAACTTTCCTTTTCAGGTGACATCATTTAGCCTGTCTTTATTTACATTATGGCTCATAACACCCACTTTCAACAATCCAATCAATTTCTGATGGATCAGACCTGTTAATCCACATTTTCGCTTATTAAATGTCTAGTTTCATTCTGAAATGCATCAGTTGGCTAAGTAGTAAAAAATGTTGTTTCATTGTATGGCTTCAATTACTAGTAGTTTTTTCATTTAAGATTTACTGTACACAGCGAAAGATTGATTTTCAGCACTTAACAAACTCTGGGTTGTTTAGTTTAGTTTCTACACTCATAAAGTGAATAACACAACTCAAAGACTGAAAAAAAGTTAACTTTTATGTTGAGTTGTAGCATATGTGTTTTAGATCTACAAAGACTTGATCTTTTGCAATCGGCGCGCAAAGGGCTTCTTCTAAAAAGCTTTAAAAGTAAATTTGCTAAAATAAACATTTCAACAGCACATAGCAGTGAAAACCACAGATAATTAAAACTGCAATTTTGGATTTTTGCCTTCAGTGAAACAATTTACATTCCATACTTTATACTTTTTCCTAACAGCTGTAGCTGCTGGAAGAACTTTGCTGAAATGTCAAAGGAATATCTCCTCTTTGTGTACTGCTGTTCATGTCACCAGTGTTCTGATCATGCAGATTCATGATGCCTCTGTGGGACCATGAAATGGCATGGCATACATGTTAGGAATACATGCAAACAGACAGTGCTGTTACTGAGCGATTTACTGACGTCGGACAACTGCTGTCTTGTCAGAGACAGAGACTTAGCCGGTCTGGCAGCCCACTCTGTGCTATACAGGCCTTAAACAAAAGTGCATTACTGGGACATCCCAGCTGCACTAGTCCCCACAGCTGCAGAAACTACTCTGGTGGAGGCCAGCAGGTGGCCTGTCTCTCTAATGCCTCTCCAGAAACGTTTATAGGAGTAAGAGAAATTTACATCAAGAGGAACATTGTCCGTGGCTCAATTCTTTACAGTGTTTCATTGGTCTTTGTTAAATATGTGAGAACATGACCATAAATTAGGCTAGTATGATATAGAAGTAAAACATAAATAGATGAATCTCACAAAAAATGCAGGTGCATGTTGAATGCATGTCACCTCAAAAAAAAAAAAAAAAAAAAGTTTTGCACTGTGAAATTATTTTCATGAAGTTTAAGCACTCACCAAAATTCTTAATATGTAATGCATCCAGATGTTTTCCTTTTCATTTTTTTTGTCTCCCTTTAATCCAATAGATTTTTTTGTTGGATAAAATGGGCATGTGCAGTGTACCATATTATTGTAATTTCAGTTAAATTAGTATGCGTATTGTAAATCAGTATTTTGGTTTAAAATCAGTCATATTGGTTTCTTATTATATATATATTTATATATATATATATATATATAATGGTTTATTATATTAATCTAAATGAATTTACAATATAATGTATATGGGTTTAGAAAAATTTATATATGTCGGACAGTAGTATAGATTTTATAAAAAATGTTACAAATATACTGTTTTATATAAATTCGTTTTTATTAGTTTTTAAAAAAACTGTATATATAAAATATTGTATACATATCCACATGATAGAGATATATTATATAGATATTTATATATAGATAAGTGTTGTATGTTTAATTTAAAGACCGGACAATATGGTAGTGGGAATTTGGGGGAAATTTGTGCTTTATTGTGATGGGCCTAATATAGGCTAGATTTTCTTTGAGCAAAATATAATTTTTTATATTTCCTTCTTTTGTTTTAGGAGTGAAATACAACCCGGACGTGTTCTTGACAGGTATTGTGAGAACCATCCAAATACGGCTGTTTGATTCAAAACAGATTGACTGTAGAAAAGTTTTTCCTAAACTACTCATCTAAATCATTGACAGAAAGAATGTAGGTCACAAGGAGATGAAGGGGTAAACATTTTCATTCTTTTTTTCTTTTCTTCCTCCAAATCTGTCATTACCAGTTGTATGTATGAGTAAAAAGGGCTCTAAAAACATACTGTGGTAAATTTGGTCACTTCCTGTCTGAAGAACCCCCAGCCCCCCGCTCACTCTCCTATGAGGGTAGAGTTACAAAAAAACGAGGAGGGGGGGGGGGGGGAGAATCGGAGAAAAGAAAGGGAAAAAATAGAAGACCTCACTGCTGCAGTCAGCCAATTAGGATAGCAGAACTGCTGGCTTGCAACAGAAACAGGAGGAAGAGGAAAAAGAGGGAAAGAGAGAGAGCGATATTTTCATCCAGCTCCTCCCATGAAGTAAAGAGTTGGAGGGGGTTGGGAAGAGAACAGGGTCTATGTTACATCTGTGTTTGCTTTCGGTTCTTCCTCTCATATGTTATCGCAAACCCCAATTGTTTACCAATCAAGAGTGAGCGTGAAAAGAAACCATCCTTTTTTGTCAGATGAAAGAGATGCTTTACATGCATTCTCACTCAAGTTTTCTCATAAAGTCTGAGGATGGTTTCTGTTAGAGAGCATATCTCTTCAGCTAAAGTGCCATCTTCTTATTGCATTTTACTACTTGCTTGTTCTTTGTTGTCTTTCCAGGGTTTTACAGCTTGAGGGGTATTATTGAAACAATCTGCAGGCCGTACCCAACCCTAACCAACAGTGACATTATTGTTTTACCGAGGATTTTTCTTTACACGGTTATGATGGCAGTGACTCTTAACTTATGTAATGTGGTAAATTAGCATGTGTCTCTTGGAGGACAGCATGGCTCTGGGCTTTCTCTTGGTCATTAAATAACTAAATAGTGCTCACCCGTGACCGCCTGTTACCCATACACTGGGGTATTGTGTGTTTTAATTAAAACTGTGCCATCCATGTTCTTCGTAATATCAGAATTCAGCTCTTGTTCCCCTGATTGTGACCTGGATTTGTTCTTGTGGTTTGGAGATGACTCGAGAGCCAAATGGTTCTTTTCGCATAAAATAAAAATCACATACAATGTCAATGCATTAAGACACACAAAATGTTTTGATAAATACTGATGCTTTTCTCCAAACTTTTTTTTTTCACGCTTTTCAGTCAACTGGTGTTTCTGTGTTTTTAGTGGATCTATGAAGTCAATTATCCTCAAGTTCACACAGGTGTCTTAGCAGACTAACCACAGGTGTAAAGAATCATGTTAAGTATGAACATTTTACACATTTAGACAGTTTACTGTCTAAATACCTTTAATTTTAAACAGATTATCTATTATTTTATCACATAAAAGCTAACAAGCTGATCTTTTTGTGAAATGTTTTGCTTTAAAACTGTGCTTTTGCTGTCTTTCTTTAAATGGCACTTTATTATTATTATTATTATTAAGCAATGACATTCGATCTGTCAATGCGTGGACGTAAGTGTCCAAAGTTGAAAAATGTGCACAATAATTTACTCTGCATCTTACATTGAAAAATGTTAACTAAACAGAAATAGTTTTTTTCTTTTTTTAAATTTGTATATAGATATACAGTTTCATATCTATGCAATGATATTTCAGACATATTCAAGTGCAAGCTAAATGGAAGAAGTTCACTGAAAATAAAATTGTCATCATTTACCCACTCCACACAGCCAAATTATATTTTTTCTTTATATTCAGACTGCTTTTTTTCCCATGAAACAAAAGCACAAAGTGACCAGGGGCTGTAAATCTAATCTAAAATCTCATTCTTGTGTGTCTTGTTTTTTTTTTTTCAAATATGGTACCTAATTTGATGTCATTCATTTTGATATCAATCAAGTTAATTAGTATCTGATTGCAATGTGTAAACTTTGTATATGCACAAATGTAAAATATATTTTAAGTACTTGACTTAAATGGTTTGTTCCCCTCAAAATTAATTTATGACTTCAGAAGACTTAAAAAAAAAAAAAAAACATGAGTTCCAGGGAAGATTTTATGATCTTTTTTTGTTGTTTTGGGAACTTGACAGCCCCAGTATGACAAAGAGCAGCTTCTGCAATTTGCTAAAATTGTCTTTTGTTGTCCACTGGTTTGGAACAGCATGTGGGTGAGTAAATGATGACAGAGTTTTTATTTTTGTGTGAGCTTTCCTCATTCAGGAAATTGTGGAAAGCATGGTCTATTCAATGTGAATTGGTCTAGTTGTTTGACCTCTTTTATTTGTGCATGCTAAAGCAAAACAGCTGTAAAACTACACAGCTAAGCTAACCCACCTTTTTCTATTTAAAAAGCCCAACTCACTTTATTTAATGTTTGGCAGTCCTAACTTAAGTATTCCATGCCTTTAATGATTTGGTCCCTGAGATGAATGCAAGTCCAAAATTAATATCACAAACAAACTGCCTCGAAAAAAGTATAATATGCTTTCATGGCAACTTTAAAGGTCCCCTGAAATGCTTAGAAACATGCAGCGTTACTCTATGTGTTGACGTCATTTTAACTGAAACAGGAAGACAGGGCGGGACATATCAAGCATCCCCGCCCCTTTTTAAAATAGCCAATAGCGTTCGTTTATATCACAGCTTGGGCTAGAGCCGTTGAGCTCCGTAAAGCATTTGACAGGGTATGCACAATCTCATCCATATTGCTATCAAATATAGCATTCTTTGTAGAATTCAAATAGCTCCGATACATTTTGTGGTCTGCGCCGACTCGCGCATGTGATCCGCTCCGTGCTATCGTGTCTCTGGACCGGAGCAGAGTGTGTGTGCGGTGCGGTGGTTAGCGTGACACAGTGCGAAACCAGACTTCTTTTTTTCCTCAATGGAAAGCATATTTACACTGTTTGATTCATTCTCTGTCCCTATATAGTGCACTACATGCCATTCAATGTACAGAACATACTATTCTGTTGACAAGTGACCGATTTCAGCCACGGCTTCAGCGTCTATTTTATCGTGTAGGGGGCGGGCGCTTCGGATTCTAGAGAGCATTTGATTGCACATGAAAGCGTGGCACGCCCATTGGCGCAAGTGACGAACTGCAAGCTTTGAATGCTTATATCTTCTAAATGCGAATTTTGTCACTGTTTTGGAGCACACTGCCTTATAGATAATTATGTAGAGACTCAGCTCATGGGCGAAATATGAATAATTATCAAATAGTTGACTACATATATTTAGATCCACTGTAGATAATTACTTGACCTCTCAGGGTCAACTGTCTGTTAATTCTAAGAACATTAATTTCCTGGTTTAGGGAAATATCTTTCTTACTGTACAATTCTACACAGGGCCTGTAGCATAAATCTGCATGATTAGCGGGATTCCAGTATGAGTGATCCAAGTAAGATTTTTTAAAAAACCTAAACACTTCTTCAAATAGTGAAATACTACCTAAAACACACACGCACTCGTGGTATATGAAGGGTTAAAGCTAAGCAGTAAAGAAGCAGAGAACTAAAATATGAAGTTATGCACCATTTGATATTCGGCAGATTAGCAGCCTGAAGGAAAAGGTACCCGTTGTAACAAAACGGTCCAAATTATACTTAATGTATCATAATAAAACAAAGTTTGAATAATTGCACGTCTCGTCTGTTGAAAGAGAGAACTCTGAGGCAATAGGAAGGCTCACGTTGATCTTTGTGAAGTGGTGATAAAACAAGAACCGTTTTGCGTTAGGAGAATCTGGGTGATGGGAAAACAAGGCTGAAGCCTGGCACGCAATTAGGGTGTCTGAGCATTTGCTCACATCCGTCACTTCTCAGATTCACCAAACCACAGATCTGGGGCGGGTCAACTGTGCGTGAGCCTTTTAAAGTCTGAGAAGATTCACGCCTCTCAAGATGGGCTTGTCCAATGAGAAAGGCCGGAATCCCAAGTTGGAGTTTGGAAATACTGGGGAGTTTATGACCCTTTGTGTGAGGGCATGGTAATTTGCATATGGAACTTGAATCAAAATTTCTAAAGATTATCAGGACACTAATATATTGCCTATGTAACAACATATCAAGTTTGCGGATGACACGACTGTAGTGGGTCTCTTTAACAACAGAGATGAGACAAACTACAGGAGCGAGGTGAGCCGCATGGCCGGGTGGTGCAGTGACAACAATATCTCTCTGAATGTGGAGAAGACGAAGGAGTTTGTTGTTGACTTCAGGAGAGTGCGCACTCAGCATGATCCTCTGACCGTCAATGGTGTGACTGTGGAGAGGCTGAGCAGCACCAAGTTTCTGGGTGTGCACATCACAGAGGATCTATCCTGGACTGACAACACCGCAGCACTAGCCAAGAAAGCACAGCAGCGTCTCTAATTCCTCCACAAACTGAGAAGAGCCAGATCCCCGGCCCCCATCATGTGCACCTTCCACAGAGGCACCATCGAGAGCATCCTGAACAGCTGCATCACTGTGTGATATGGCGCCTGCAACGCGTCCTGCCGCAAGACACTTACGCATAGTGAGAGCAGCTGAGAAGATCGTTGGTGCTCTCTCCCCTCCCTTCAGGACATTTACAACAACCGTCTCACCCGCAAAGCCCTCTGCACTGCAGGTGATCCCACCCACCCGACACACAGCTTCTGCAGTCTGCGGCATCAGGGAGGAGACTGCGGAGTCTCCAGGCCAGGTCCAGCAGACTGAAGGACAGCTTCATCTATCAGGCTGTCAGGAAGCTGAACTCCTTCCCGACCTTGCCCCCACTCCCCTCTTTTGCCCCACGCACCACCGAACTCTGACCCTCTAACGGACTCTCCCACTCCCCCCTCCCAAATACACACACCCACTGTCACTTTAATCAGTCGAAATAAGCTCTTTTTGCACTACAAATCATGTTTTTTGCACTTACAATCATAATCTGCACTGTTTTATTTTATGGTTTGCACGCTATTGCCATATGCTTGGCTTGATATATATAGATATATGTTTACATTTTACCTTTTGTATAGGTGTATTTTGTATTTATCGTACTATCTGTCAGATGTTATCTGTAGGCACAAGGTTCTGAGCGTAACGTCAATTCAATTCTCTTGTGTATGTGCGGACATGTGCGAACGAAGTGACAATACAGCAGAATGACTTGAGTGCTATACCCGATCGTTTAGACATCGGAAGGCGAATCCGAGATCAAACTGGTAGGATTACATATAGGTAAGAGGACAGGAATTAGTGGTTCCATCATAAGCCTGCATAATAGAGTATAAAATCTCAAAGACAACATACACAATGACCTGAAGGATATGTGCGTTCATTCAAAGAAAGGTTTTCCCATGAATTAATTAGAGAAGAGTCCATTTCTACTGTGCACTGTGTCTTTCCTATAGAAAATGTAGTGAAAGGGAGAACTCTCAAAATGCCATTAGGTCGTAAAATCTATCTGGTCTAGCAAAGGTGTCATGGATGCCATGGGGACCAGGGTCCTGGGCCTCGTTCACAGACATCTTGGCACCCAGTATGTTTATTGGGTGAGGGGTCTGTGACGATTTGTTAATCTAATGAATAATTGATTTGTTAAATCAAATGAAAAATGGTGTGCCTGATTGGTCCAGACGCTACACTTAAGACTAACATATTGATACTAACACCCAAAAAACTTTAATTTTGATTTCATGGGGACTTTAACATTCCCTCTAAAATGGACTCATGGCAGCTGCAGCCATACAGTTCCCCAACCACAAGAACTCCACACAGGGGTTCCATCCTGGCAAAAACAGAGGAGTCTTTGATTGGGGAACGGTCAGCTCCCAGCCGTCTGTTTTAACAAGAAATAGGGAAATGAGGGGAGAAATGCGGTGAATAAGAAAAATAATGTCTGTTTGGGTACAGATTAATAGGACTCGAAGCTTCACAGGGAGCCAAGGGAAATAAAACGTGCACCCAAAGCATTCCATTCAGATGAAACCCTAAAAACTTTGTTTGGGTCAACGCAGAGTGCTTTTCAATCCGACTGAAGCTCTTAATCAGTAGCGGAACCAAAGTGAATTGCTTGAATTATGATTCCCAAAAAAACCCTATCTGCCTCTACTCATGCCATTGGTTGAACCAGAAGTTGATTTAACAGACCACTCAATCAAACACAGCAATGATTTGAAAGCACCAGTTAAGTCAACCGCCATAATTTACTCATCCTTATATCATGAAACATAAAAAAGGATATTTTGTGAAATGTTACAGTTCGTAGCTGTTAATGGTGTTTTATCGATGTACACGCTGACATTATCGAGTATGCCACTCAAAAAAAAAACTGTGCAAGTGATGCAATTTCATCACCAGAATAGTAAGCGCACCATCTGATTTTTGTACATGTGATCCCTAAACCTCAAAAAGACCATTCTCAATTGGAAAACTGGTGACCTATAAGTCTCCTAAATAACGACTACAAAATATTAGCCATGATTTTTGCTAAGAATATTAAATCTGTCCTATGAAATTGATGAATGTCAATGGGGTTTTATGACAGACAGACTTATTTTAAACAATATTAGACTTGTTCTTGATATTTTAGATCACTCAGATTTGATACCTGATGACAGTTTCCTGCTTTTTCTTGATTTTTATAAAGCTTTTGATTCAATTGAATTTCCTTTTATGATTAAATCCTTGAATATTTTTGGTTGTGGCCCCAATTTTATTAATGCAATTCAAACTTTGTACTATAGTGCCAGTGCTTCAATCAAATTACAACATGGTACTACTCATAGGTTTAATATAGATAGAGGCATCAAGGCACATAAAAAAAAGTATCTCTCAAATCGTCAAATCGATCAATATTAATAAGCCAACTGGCTGATGACAACTCTTTTTTTTGGAAAATAAAGATCAAGTTCCTTTAGCCTTAGACATAATTATTTTTTTCTTCTGCTTCTGGTTTAAGTCTTAAAATCCATAAATGTTAACTTGTATCTATAAAAGATTCTACTGATGTTAAAATTTGTGACATCACAGTCAATCCCGAGATCACATACCTGGGTATAATTATATGTAAAGATCAGAAAAAGAGATCAAAGCTTAATTTTGAACCTCTTATTTTCTCTATCTGACGCAAATTAAACTCCTGCTTACAGCATGATCTGTCAATAGCAGGTTGAGTGTTGCTTTCTAAAGCAAATGGGTTATCTCAGGTTATCTATCCTGCTATAGCACTGGATGTTTCTGTGGGAATTTATAAAACATTGGACAAAATTATAGTAGACTGTTTGGAATTCTAAAACTCACTTAATTAAAAAAAAAAAGCGCTATGCTGGTGGTGGGGAAGGCTGAGTAGGCTATGAGCGGTGGTTTTAGAGCTTAGTGGATTTATCTCGCACTCTTAAAAATTCCAGTTAAATGGTAAAGTCATCTTTTTTAAACACACCATTAACCCACACATCCTTTTGGAAAAGATTACAATATTCATTGGAGGGCTAATTGTTTTTGTGCGCTTTGCACTAGCTTGATATCTTAGAGCCGAGTCGTCAGCTTTCTTCATTCAGGCCGCCCCCCAACTGCCGCTTGTGTGGTCAGTCATATGTATTGTTGCGTCAATTGTGCAAAGACCTATAAGCTCAGCCTATGTCAAGTCGTGCAAAACAAAGCATTTCACGGAGCGAGGAGAGCAAGCCACGTTTGTAGAGTTGTGTGTGTCATCCCTGCCCAAAGAAAAGTTATACCTCACGACTAGACGTGGGGTCCACACCAAAGCCTGTGCATGGTTTGCTTGGGAGAGAAGCCATAGTTGTTACTGCCTTGCTTCGCCTTCCAGCTGGAGCCCCTCTTTTGCCTTTCTGAGGAGGGAGCCTTCAATAGGCAGTTCTCGCGCAGGCTCGCCGCCCCGTTTTGCGAGGCGGAGTAGAGGCGCGTAGTGGAACCAGGCTGTGCCTGTGGCGTTTCGCGTATGCGATATGCCTAATCACCACGATCGGGTGACGCTTTGGCCGGTTTCGAGAAGCTCCGCGCTGCGGATCCTCCGTCACCGGGATGAGAGGGTTGCCGACGCTCAGCCTGTCTTGATTATCCGAGGAGATCCGATACGGAGGGAGTCAAAGAGACTCGCAGTTGCACAACATCGTTACACTAGCAGGATCTAGACTCTGATATTACTATATAGCCAGCATTAATAGGGAGCGGAGACTCGCGACAGTCGGTTCGCGGGGGCAGGCATTGGTGTTTTTCATGTCACCGTGCACGCCCGCTCTCGCTGGGCACGCTCCGAGGGTGTGGGTCCAGACCTTGCACCGGTGCCTCCCTGTAGTGTGATCTTACGATTGCTGGGAGGTCCGCTGCGATGCTGAAAATGAGCCACGGCGGCGAACTAAGACACGACGGAGCAGTAGCTATTGATCTAGCAGAAGGTGTTTGGAGACGCCGATTCTCTTCCTATACTCCACCGTGTTCGCCATAGATATAGAGCTAGTTCTCGGAGGCTTAGGAAAGCCGCGAAATGCGTCTTCCCACTATGAGGTGAGTGCTGCCTGGGCCCCATCTTTCTCTGAGCGAGATTGATAAGTTAGTGCGCTGTGATCGCTGAATGTGCCAGTGCGCCGAGCCGCGCACTATATATTACATTTAGAGTCTTTTGATGAATCTTAATACACTAGCACCGTAATTTACGTCATCTGGTTGTTGATTGCATTAATTCTGAAGGTGAATAAAATGAAGTATTGTCTGACTATGTGAAGTTAGATGTACAGGGGCTCTTGGGATAAACATTTCTCGAGTAAGAGTACGTGTTTACCTCTCTTCCTCTGAGGAGTTTGAGGCGGTCAGCAGGGGCTGCTGGGCATGAGCAGTCCCAAACTACTGTGTTCCAGCTCCTCATTCTGGGGGCTTCACTTCTCGTACTCCGCAGAGTCTAGGGTCAGAGTGGCGCTCCCAGGCCGAAGACATCTAGCGGAAGGCGTTTCTGCAGACTGTCATTCTCGCTGGATAGTCTTCATCATAAATATCCTGACGCCTGAGGCCTAGGACTTTTTTAGGGCCAGCTCCCTCTCGGGAAGAGCGGTGTACACCGCATTACACAGAGCCCGTCTCTCCTCAGTGAACCATAAGAGAGGTCGGTCTGCCAACCCGAGCAGTGTTCATGGCGCAGCCCCCAACCCCAACTACCACCCCTGCCTACGCGGGTCTCGGCCGAGCGCTTCTCGTCAAGTTAAGCCGCTCGAGAACGTAACATATTACGAATGCTCGCTACCTCGCATGTCCCATGCAGCAGCCCTAGTTCTGGCGTCCCCTAGTCAGGGTGCCGCTTCAGGACGCACGAGACTAGCCGTTTGGGCACACCAGAGATCGAGTCTCGAGAGACTGATTCCTTAGATAGATTATTTAGCAGCATTGGACGCTATGCCAAATGTGTCTAATGGGTCGCCTGTCGTACGTGGTCGGGAAGAGTGGGCCCGGGTGCCTTACAGGAATCCGCAGTTGGGGTGGTGAGCTCATCCGGCCGTCGGTCATTCAACGGGAAAGACAAAAGATGAGGGAAGAGAAGAACCTGTTGGGGGGGGGGATTAGGTGGGGGGGGGGGAGAGAGAAGAGAAACAGCGGGCCCCACACCTCTAGAATGGAACGTACGCCCCCCCCCCCCCCCCCCCCAGCCAGGCCTCTGGTATTAGAATCAAGAAGTCGTTACTCTCTATAAAGAAGGAGATGGAGGAGAGCGAGGTGGTCCCTACGCCACGCAGAAAGAGCTCTGCGGTGCTACAAACATTGAACCCACCCAAAGTAACCGCCGTCCTTCATTGTTCGGAAAGAGGATGGCGGGGTTGCCCGTCCTAGTTGGTTGAGGAGTAGCTGATGGTCCGTGGATTGAAGGGGGGGGGAGCACGGCGAGAGCGTGCAGTCATGCGCGAGAGGGTGGGGCGTGAAGGGGGGGTTCGGGAGCCCGGGAGCACTCGCGCACGGCTCAGAACAGGTAGGTGTTGCGCACGATACAATACTAAAATGATGCCCACATATCTCCATCCTTCTCATCTACTGCGAGTCCTTTGAGTTGCTTTTGGACGGGGCAAAAGCCTAACTAATACTGCACTTCACCCCACACTTTCACGACCAACCACATCGACGATTGAGTTGATATATAGCTCAGTCTGGAGGGGGCGGGAGGTTGGCGGACGTTCGCATCGAGATGTCGTTCTCGCTCACACGAAGGAGCTGGGGTTAAGACTTAACGCTAAGAAATGTGTGCTTTCTCCAGTACAAAGAACCTCTTATCTGGGTGTGGTGTGGGATTAGACCACGATGCAGGCATGTATGTATCCTGCTCCGATTGAGTCGATCGCTCACATCAGGCAAAATTGAAGGAGTCAAGAGAGGTGCCCGGGGCACCCGGTAACTCACTGTCAAGCAGTTCCCGATTGCTTGGCGCTGATGACAGCAGCTGCACATCCAAACGTTGTGATAACTCTGGCATGCGTGTACATGAAGACCAAGTATCAGCTGGTGGCACAAGACAAGGGATTTCTCCTCCGAGGGAAACCATGTATCTCTCGCATGCTCAAGTTCACGCAGAGAGGTGCATAGTGCCTTCAGACACGTGCGAAGAAACCTTAGCCTGGTTCTGTCTCAGAGGCCCGGTGATGGAGCTCCTTGTCGCCACGCTAATGTGGACACGACGGAAGACCATCCCTCATCGTGATGAACCAGTCGTAGGCCTAATGAAGTTAGACGAGAGTCGGACTCGCTAACCCAAAGGCTGTGCCGGATTAGAGTCTAGGTACCCGGCAGGGATTGTAGGTGGGCTGCGAGGTGAATCAGTACAGCGCTTTCTACCACCTTCAATAGACGACAATTTGGTGCCTGGAGCCATGGCACCGAACCCCAACAGACTCCGCCGGGCGCCGCCTAGCATAAAGGCTGCCCACTGCTCCGGGTGTGTGTTCTCGGTTTGTGTGTGTTCACTGCTGTGTTTGTGTGTGCACTTTGGATGGGTAAATTCAGAGCACTAATTCCGAGTATGGGTCCACCATACTTGGCCACATGTCACTTCACTTCACTCACTTCATTCAACTGTGTTGGGGCTGCTGTCATGAAAGTGGCCACCCTACACGCCGATCTGTGCCGAAGCCCGTAGGATAGTAAACGGTGGTGCCATATGATGTGGCATTCAATTGTCGGAGATCTGCGCACATGTTAGAGTCTGAAAACTTTCTACCACAAAAACCCAACACACCTAAGAGCCGTAACCATGTGATTGGTGCGCAATGACAAACACAGCGGTGCGTCTCTTACATCAACCACCAGGGTTCTGCATTCACGAACCTTGTACAAGCTGGCCATGCCACCTCAGAGACTTGATGCTGTACCGAGCAAACTCCTCTCGCCTGAAGGTCAAATTCCTGCTGAATCTCAATATGGCTATGCAGATCATCTGTCGAGGCAGTGCGGTGACGAGCCCGGGGTTATGGATTGACTTCACCACGCAGGTGGTGAAGCAGAGTATGCCGCAGAGTGATTGGCAGCTCAGGTGACCTGCTATGCCGACTATATGATATCACACTGTCCCCTTGCACCGTTCTATCTGCATCATCCAGTCAATGGGGCGGGATGCAATGTACAGACGTGAGCCGAGGCTTCTCTGTAAGACCTTTCCTCCCCTGATTTTTCTGTTCCCGGGGTTCTGGAGCAGAGTGCGCCAGGACGAGAGCGCCTGATCATGTTGTAGCTATCCCATTCTGGCCGCGACCGAGTTTGAGTCTCAGGCCGGCACTAGGATGTGATCTCCTCGATGGCGCTCTATGAGGAGATTCCAGTCGGAGAGATCTATCTCACAGGACGGAGGCACGCCCGCCGAGAGCGTGCG
Organism: Sinocyclocheilus anophthalmus; assembly: GCA_018155175.1. Lineage (NCBI taxonomy): Eukaryota > Metazoa > Chordata > Actinopteri > Cypriniformes > Cyprinidae > Sinocyclocheilus > Sinocyclocheilus anophthalmus. The sequence continues at coordinate 86,634 of JADLZN010003683.1, read as the reverse complement.
AAGCTGTAGGAGTGTTCTGGACAAGCTCTGCTAGGAGCAGAGCAATCATAACTTCCAGAATCTCTCAACCGAGGCTTGTTGAGCGATTAGCATCATCCAGCAGCCTACCTACTTCGAGTGGAAACTGTATTTCTCTGGAGACCGCCAGCCCGACCCAGCTAAATGCCCGTTTGGTACAGTTCTGGAGTTCCTGCAAGCCTGTTTATCCACAAGGTTGACCCACTCCACTTCTAGGCACGGCTTCGATGCGCGCCACTGGGTCACTGGGACAGAAGACACCCTCTTCTTACACGTTTCCTCTGCGTGGTAATGCTGAGCCGAGGGCATCCGGCCAGAGGAAGGCTTAGGCCGAAGGGGGATCAGGATGTATCCCAGTAGCCGGTCCCGACATCAGCCGCTATTGCAGCTGATTTCACAGGTATTCAGAGTTGTGCCGTCACAGAAAGGCGGCCTCGAGCGTTTTCCGACGCAGCGTCTCATTCCCTCGAGGAACCAGGGTTACATACGTAACCTGAGACGTTTTTGGAGCACGTTTTCGTCACATAGATATTTTATTTGCGAAACAATTAAAACTGTAATTTAAAAATATTAGGCTGTTTTCATAATTGGTTTGATAAAAATTTACTTTAAGTCAGTCAACTTTTATATGCTCGTGGTGTCCTTTTCACTTATGAACATTGTTTATTTTGCTAATATATAAAAATGTCACTGTCTGTTTAGGCTGAGGGAGATTTGCATCAAAATAATGCTCTAATATGAAAAGTATGTATACTTGCTAAATATTCTGTTTTTGTTAAACCATTGAAGGCTAAACATCAGGCACATCATATTAAGTGCTTCTTTCATCTGTTGCATGGATCTGTTTACTCATGACACACTGACCTAAACCATATGTAATTTCAGATGATGGAAAATGAAGACATAACAACAACTTTGCGGTAGTTGTTGTCTCTTTTCTCAGAGGGATTCTGCCGGGAGTTTGGTGCTGCTTCGATCGTGAATCCGCCGCAAAGGATTATTTTAGGATCTTCTGCTCGGTTGGTTGGAGTTTTCCTGAGTCAGGAGCTTTGAAAGAGGAAGGGTTGACGCTTAGACCAACATTACACTGATTAGAAATGGATTGCATATTGTAGATGTGTGATAGATGTAGACATAGCCTTACATAGCTATGAACGGCATCGAGATTATAGATATGATGTTCAAATTAAAAAGGAATAGATGGATACATTTGCCTCACGGGCACACTGAGCGAAATCTAGGCTCAGATTGGTCTTTACGTCTGCGTTTTCCAGCACAATTACGAAAGGTTGGAAAGTTTAAGAAAACAGGCCGAGTGTGATTATCTAGAACCACAGAAGAGTCTGAGTTATCCTGACTACCACGGATGAACAGCAGGAGGCTTTCACTTCAGACGAAACTGTGACAATTTATGATGACAGGCTTTGTTAAAAGATGATTTTTGCAGGGGTGTAAGAGCCAGAGTGAGTTTGAGGCGTGAGACACGAAAGCCGACAGTTCACACGTCGATAGCCACGAAATTGCGCCGTTGTTACATCATGAAATACGGAACGTTACCATTCACACATAGTCTTGTACAGTAGTAGAGCAGAAACCTTGCAGATGAATGTGTGTGAAAGGTTATATTAATTATGACAAACCCCCCCCCCCCAGAACTTCAAAGAATCATGAAGACAAGAGTGCACAAAAAACAAATGACTATCACAGCTTTCCACAAAAATATTAAGCCGCACAACAATTATTTAAACTCTGATAATACGAAATCAGCATATTAGAATGATTCCTGAAAGATCCTAGATGATGAAGAGCTGGCAGTGATGCCAATGCCTGCAAATCAGCTTTGCATACACCAGGAAATAAACTACATTTGATAATGATATTACAATAGAAATATCTTTATATTTTTTAACAGTGTGGGTCGAGCATAAGACCTAAACTTTTTGAACAGAAAGCATTGAGTTGTCAAACTTAGTATTTATGATTATTTATTAGTTAAAGGGATATATCTTGCACTCTAAATACTCTAGTGCTTTCGAATTTTCTTTAAATGTATAAAGTGTAGCTATAAGTGTTATGGCCAAGTATCCTGACACCTCAAACTCCCCTACTCGCTGACGTTTAGCCAATTTTGACATCAAAGCCACCAAATAATGAAAAGTGCCTCCTATTACAATGATGGAAATTCCATGGAACTACCGCGTTTAACCTATCAATCTCGAGGTTTACAAGAACTGTGAATCGGCCTTCACCACTCCTGGCGGAGTGTGCAAAGTCCAGTTTAAATGCCCAATCACTTTATGTGAACCCTTGACCCAAAAACCAGTCATTATATACATCTGAAAGCCTGACTAAAGAAGCTTTCCTTTTTGATCGTATGGATTTGTTAGGATGGACAATATTGGACCAAGATAAAGACTATTGAAACTATTCTGGAGATCTGAGGGTGCCCCAACAAAAAAAAAAATCCAAATATGAGACAGATCGCCTTTAAAGTTGTCCAAATTGAAGTTCTTAGCAATGCATATTACTAAAAAAAATTAAGTTTTGATATATTTACAGTAGGGCATTTACAAAATATCTTCATGGAACATGATCTTTACTAATATCCTAATGATTTTTGGCATAAAAGAAAAATCTATAATTTTGACCCATACAATGTATTGTTGGCTATTGGTCTCATGGCCACTTTTAGCGAGACGCGAAATACGTAACAATAAGTACATATCACTGCAGTTTCAAAAAAAATGAACACTAGAGGCAGTAAAACAACTTTTATTACTTTTTAAGCAAATTTTCGCGCAGTTTCGATTAATAAAGCATAATTTTCACACAGTTACTTAAAGAATATCATGTTATGACTTCAAAACAATATTAGAGATTTGAGAACTGATGCTTTTGAAAGTTAGCATCGCACATATCCAGCTTCATATCTATGGGTTTTCATAGGCGGAAGGTTTGTTTCGGTAGCTCACGGAGTACGGAGATGTACTTGAGAGGTGAGGAGCTCCGGTTCAAATCCCGTGTGAGTACGGTTCAACAAAACACTTCAAATCTGCATATAAGGAAGTTCAGATGGCACGGTTGCATCAACAAATGTGTTTTTATATCAGTTTCGCATTTGTTAACACTATCAGGTAGGTTTATGGTTGGGTTTGGTGTAGGGCATATTTCCAACACGATAGAGCATTAACTCTTAGCCTTGACAGTACCCCGGATATTTGAATTCTGAACCGCCGCAATATGTACCTGAAGCAACGTAATAAAAACGCAGCGATTTGTACCTATATCAACGTAATAAAAACTTGCCAGGGTTCACGTATTGAACCCGTTTTTTAGCGCCATTCAGTGGACATTTCTCTTTGAAACTGCCGCGAAACGTGCAGTAAGGTACGTAAAAACAGTGTTGCACAAAAAGTACACAGAGGTACGTATTTTTATGAGACCAGGTTATTTTTGGTATTGCATACAAAAATTTACCCAGCGACTTAAGCACTGGTTTTGGGGTCCATGGGGTCCAGTGTTGGCGAAAGTTACTTTTAAAAGTAATGCATTCAAATATTGCATTACTCCATAAAAAAGTAAATAATTACATTACTTAGTTACCTTTAATGTAATGTAAAGTAATGTGTTACATTACTTTTGCATTACTTTTTAAAATCTGGACAGGGCTGGCTTGTTTGTTTTTAAAATAAAAAAAAAGTTATATTTTTGGCCCCCCAAAATGCTAAAATGCATTTTAACACCCAAAAGCTCTCAGGAGACGAAGCGAAATGTAACTCTCACGTCTGCCTACAGTAGAATGCAGAAGAAGAAAGTTCAACACACTTCAGCAAAAAGAGACGCAATGTTAGTTTAATCTTGTCATTTTGCTTATTATATGCGAGTGAATTGGATCATCGAAGGTCAGCAGCAAATTGGTTAATAAAATGGGATTAAATACATAAAGGATATTTGTATTATTTAATTATTGCAGCTTTGCATCATATTCCGGGTTGCTTTTAACTGTTTTTATTAATTTTGAGGAAAACTAAATCTGTTTTTTTTTTGTGAGTGCGATGAATTAAAGCATGTTCACATTTATTCTAGAACTAAAGTAACATCTTCTGATTTCTCTCAACATGGGGACAGGAGAGCTTTCAATCAATAAATGATAAAAAAAAAGTAACTTGAGTTACTTATTTGAAAAAGTAACTCAAACATTTTCTTGCAAATTTAAAAGTAATTTATGCGTTCACTCTTAATAGTTACTCGGAAAAAAAGTAATCTGATTACGTAACTCGCGTTACTTGTAATGCATTACCCCCAACACTGCCAGGGTCACATATTTGTGAAAGTTTAATGAAAGAGGCCTTATGTTTAAACTCTTCCTAAAATCTAAATGACCATCTAATAGTTGTCTTTGTGTATTAAACTGTAATTGGAGAAATTATTCCAACCTTTAGCTTTTAATTCAGAAGGTTGGGACTTCGTAAGAACTGGATTGAGAAACTTACTTGCGGTTGTCTTTGTTGCTACAGAGGAAGCAGCAGCACAGCAGAGAGAGAAGAACCACCAGCAGGAATGTCACCAGCGTTCCCGCAGCTATTACTCCCATCCGCTGATTAGGATCTGAGAGAAAGTGAGACGGAAGTTGAGTAAAGTTTGCAATTTACCACAAAACTCACATGTGTATTCAGTTGTTTCATTTAACACAGCCTTTTTCAGGAGAGATGGAGGCCGTTCAGTGAAAACATGGCTGTACAAATGTTAATTCCATTAATGCAAAAAGCAGTTTCTTTTGCCTACGCGACAAATCTTATGGATTTTTAAAGAGAAATAAACCCTTTTAGTCTCCTTTTTTAAGATAGTGATACTGATGACTACACAATGGCACAACTGACCAATCAGAATCAAGCCTTCCAAAGAGCCGTATAATAATTTCAGATATGTTCTAATCGATACTAAGAATAATTTCATGTTGCATCATTGCAAACGTTGTTTCACATTAAACAGCTTTTACATTTCCTTGAATTTTGCCTACTAAAGAACGTTGTACAGAAATGAACCAAAATGTCCTTGCAATTACCACACCAGTTCAGGAGTTTAAGAGCTAGCAGTTGTGTCCTCTGATATGCAGGACTTCTGCCAGTGGCTTCTTTGCATCTGTTGCCAACAGGCATTATCACTGGAGCATAAAGTGTGGCCATTTGGCTCTTGCGTTCATAAACAAAGACAATGTTGGGATGCTTAATTTGGCACTGGTGAGAATGAAGAATTTCAACTGTTGGACTCACTGTATTTTTTGTCTGGATTGTCCAAGGCCAGTTATTAGCCCAATAATACATAGTGAAATAATTACTGGCCTTGGATAATCCAGACAAAAAATATGGTGCATCCAACATGTGTAATCTTTATATTTAAGCAACTTCAAAGTCCAAAAGTGAAACTTAAAGTAAACCCAGATCCAGACCCATCCAGCAGGCCATAAACTATGTAAGTAACACAGTTTATCAGAGGCGTTGGTTTATTTAAAATGCATTTTATATCTGTGAGCCAATTGTACTTTTGGAACAATTTTAAAGGAATACTTCACCCAAAAATGAAAAAAAAAAAAAGCAATAAATGTATTCAACAACAGGTCATCCAAGATTTGAAAAAGTTTGCTTTTTCATCAGAACAGGTTGTTTGCCAGCAAATTTACCATCACATCACTTGCTCACCAATGGATCCTCTGCAGTGAATGGGTGCCGTCAGAATGAGAGTCCAAACAGCTGATAAAAACATCACAATAATCCACAAGTAATCCACACTCACTCAGGCATCAATTGAACTCAATTTGGAGAGTGTGAAAAGCTGTGTGCCTGAGTAAAGAACGCATACTATGATAGGGCTTTTTACTTTAAATCATCGCTTGTTTGGCCAAATGAGAGTCCATACAAAGCTTCCTCAAGAAAACGTCCCATCTGTGTTGATCCTCCCCATCACGAATACACCTGACATATTGTTAGAACCTCGTTGTTCACTTGTACTAAACGGGGCTTGATTGATGCAAATTCTCTCCTGATTCTAGACGAGCTGACTTTTTCAATGACAAGAAACATATTAGGATTACATGGCTTTTAAGGTTAAAAAAACGTACTTGACTGGATTTGTTGACTTACAAACATGCAGCTTTTTAATTCACAAGACGTTAATTGATGGACTAAAGTCATGTGGATTACTTGTGATGTTTTTATCAGGTTTTGGACTCTCATTCTGACGGCACCCATTGATTGGCAGATGATCCACTGGTGTGCAAGTCATGTAATGCTAAATTTATTTCCAGTGAAGAAAAACAAACTTATTACATTTTGGATAGGCACTGAGGCGATGACTACATTTTCAGCAAAAAAGTTCATTCTTTGATAAACAGAAATGATTATTTCAGCCTGAACCCAAATATACCTTCATAGAATATTTTGGTGCAACATTTGCTACTCGAAAGCCAACTGAAAACAGTTAAAGCATAATAACTGATGACAACTTATTTGACTCTCTGATTTGTGCTCTAGATTCTGTCACAAGCGTGGAGCTCAGTCCGGGTGTAGTGTGGGGTATGGGCCCATGAAAGCACAGCTGCATTCAAGGAAGGCCTCATTGAGGTCGGCCACAATGACATCATTACTGCTTTCACTCAGGTCCCTGTGAAAACCGTTGACGACCACACTTTTCTCATTACTGCCTCTCTCTCTCTCTCGCTCATCTTCCTGTAAGTATTTCTCTCAGCTGTGTGAAACAACCTCGTCTCTCACTAACTCGACGAGCAGGCAGGAAAAGAGCCAAAAAACACAGCCGTAAAACTCCACTCTGGAAACACCATCAGGGCCGCCATGTTAAAACTGCTGCTGTCTACGGCAGTGACCTACATAGTGAGGACTATGCAGGCATGTTACCAATAGCAACTGTGTTTTTATTTGCCTGCACAGCAACTTTCTCATAGATTTTTGAAGGAAAACAAATGATTTTTTACCTCATTCCTTAATCCAGGAATGACCTTAATCCAGTAATATTGATGATTATGGTGCAATAAAGTTAATTAACTTTATAAATTCACTTCTCAAATGAAGAGTAGTGAGTAATGACTTGAATTTGGGGTCTCACGCAAAGCAATCAAATGGATTTGACGACTTTGCATAAAGCACACAAATCATATGTATTGGCAAAAATACATATATGTTTTTTTATCAGCATCCTAGCTACCGATTTTATGTTCTGTGAACGTTTTTATTAGGTTATGAAAATGCCATTTTCCTTGATTATTCAGATGTTTTGGAAAACAGCGTGTTTTTGTTAAAATATATTAACACTGATAAAATAAGATAAACAGACTTGTTTTCAGAGAATATATCTTGTATTTTTCTTACCCCATTGGCAAATATTTAGTATTGTTTTAAGCATAAACCTAACAAAACTTTTGCTTAACACGACAACAATTACTTGTCAATAGGGTAAGAAAAATATGGAAACACTTTACTTAAAGCCTTTATATATAATGTATTATCAAAAAAAAAAGTTTTACTCCTTGTAATGCACCTTATAATGTATTATATGATCTCATGAATAATTGTAATTTAACATTATAAGACTCTATTCATTGCTATATCTTTAGAAAGAATAATGCATTAAAACGTGACAAACAAACCTTCAAATATAATACATTTTACCTTTGGTTACAATTATTTATGAAAAGATATAATGCAATACAATGTACATTATGAATACCTTATACTTAATAGACATATATATTAAGGCATGGTTTATGGAGTGGGCCAAAAATACATTTCATTATTCATTTAAATATATTCTCTGAAAACAAGCCGCCTTGTAAAGAATTATTTATTTTAAGGATGTTTGGATGCTTTAATGGAAAGCAAAACAACATTAATGGTTAAGAAAATGATTTTTTGAAAGACTTTAATGGTATTTTTTCCCTGTCCTGTTTGGAACTTCTCCTTTCCTTATCCTTTTTTGCGCACCATTGACGAAAACTGTTTATCCTGGAAAAATCAAGGTTGCTGTAATACAATGCATATTGCGTATAATGATCATGACGTGATGTCATGCTGCATTTGCTGTATTTAAAATCGTCTCGTTCCACTTTTAGTAACCGATGTCCTCACAAATCCGTGAGTCAAATGGTTGAATCTTGAGTTGACCTTGGCGTCAACTGGGCAGCTATTTCCCCCCTCCCCTTTATGTAATGGAAAATGTGACTGATGTTGGACCCCACAAGTATGTCTCAACACTATAGGAGTTCTGCTGAGTCTCCATAGCAAATGAAATAACAGAAAGCTCAAGAAGTTACATTTGCTTTTCCCAAAGAGAGGTAGGACGGGTTTCTTACATAGGTTGCAGGCCCCTGACACTGAGTTGCAGTTCTTGTCATGACAGGGACAGGTCTGGGCACAGTTCACTCCGAACTGACCAAACTCACAGGTCAGGTTGCAGCTAAAATGAAGAGAAATACAAAGAGCACATACAAAACAGTGATGAAAAGAATCAGTATAAGCACTGTGTACATAGCAACAGGAGTTTCCAGTGAAAATGGAACAAGGTAGTTCCAGGCAATTATGTTGATATTGGAAATGCATGAACAGGGAAGAGGAATTTAGCATTTGCAAGGAATGAAACAAGAACAGATTTTCTCATTTAAAAAAAAGAAGTAAAAATGAATTCTGTTTTAATGTGTTCTCTGATCTTGTCTTTCAGATCTTCGATCAAGTGATGTTTCATCAACCGAAGATAAAGGTGTGATATGATTCATGTGCATTGTGTGGTCCGTATTAGAATAATTTCCAATAGTCTTTAATGTTTAGTGACTGGTTTCACTTGACAGATAGTGTGACGAGTCGGCTGCCTCCCCCTAATTATCAGCATCACCCCGTCCCTTAATCACCGCCCTTTGCCAGGCTCCCGACGGGAGTGGGTGCGTGAGAGAGGAGGGGCGTTGAAAAATAGTAGCGGCTGGCGGTGTGGAGTACATAGGGCACCCTGAAGCCCACCCCCCCCCCCCCCCCCCCCCCCCCCCCCCACCCCTCCCCCCCCCCTCCCCCTCCTCCCGCAGAAGGGAGGCCTCAATCACCGGCCACTGTTTAAATGCTGAGCGCGCCTCTCCTCGGGAGACCGGTCTCTTCCCCGTGCATGCACGCTGGTGTCCTCGTGGGTCCAGGAAGTGTGCATAGAGGGACTCCCGTGCCGCCAGAGTCGTGAGCTACCGGACCCACGGTCCGGACGAGAACCGCACCTGTTACACGGCTGTCGGGCCAGGATGCCGGGCCGTCTAGTCCCTTCAAGCGCCGTGGGCCAAGGCGAGAAGGATGTAGCCGCTGGAAGAAGCCGCCGCCCCTCACGCCCTGACTGGAGAGGGGATCGCGTGCGACTGCTGGACTCCGGCCCTTACCTGGACCCTTCCTTCCTGATCACTGCCCTTGCCTGCACGAAGCCCGCAGCACGACGAGGACACCAGATCCCCTGTTTTATTTTGGACACTTTATTCCCTTTTCTGGACACTGTTTTATCTTGTAAATAAAAGCCTCTCTGAGGCCTGATGCCACACCCACAGTGTCTGTCGTTTGCTCGTCCCGTGACAATAGGTTAAAGATAGGTTTGATCAAGTGAAATAAACAAAGTTACTGAAGGAACAATTTGCAGTTCAGAATGCAGAAATTACAAGGATGTCATCACTAGCCATTTTAGATTTGAAGGCTGAATATCCTAACAATTTGTGTTTGTTTATTTCATTTTTCAAAAGTTTGAGGTCAGTAGGATTTTTATTTAAATGTACTTAATACTAATTTGATCAAAAGTATCAAAATTGATCATTTTTAAAAATGTATTAAGAAATAAATAGAAATCTGAATCTATAAAGATGTCTATTTGAAATAAATGCTGTTTTTTAACTTTCTATTCATCAAAGAGTCCTGAAAAAAAATCTATCAAGGTTTCCACAAAAATATTAAGCAGCACATCTGTTTTCAGCATTGATAATAGGAAATGTTTCTTGAGCACCATGCAATTCAGCATTTTAGAATGATTTCTAAAGAATCATGTGACTATAAAATTCCGTTTAGCATTACAGGAATATTTTTAAATAAATAAAAAGTTTTAAATCAACCCCAAAAAAACAGAATAGAAATAAAAATTATGTAATACTGAAATTATCTTCTGTACAAAGTTTAAGTGAAATCTGAACATTTAAGTGATTCAGACTCATCAATATTAATAAGTCTTCCAATTGTAATTATTAGTGCTGTCAAATGATTAATCGCGATTAATAGCATCCAAAATAAAAGTTTTTGTTTACATAATATATGTGTGTACTGTGTATATTTATAATGTATATATAAATACAAACACATGCATGTATATATTTAAGAAAAATATGAAATATAATAATATAAATGTATATACATGTAAATGTTTTCAAAATATATACTGTATGTGTGTGTATTTATAAGTACATAATAAATAAACACAGTACACATACATATATTATATAAACAAAAACTTTTATTTTGGATGCGTGATTAATCGTTTGACAGCACTAGTAATTATACCCAACAGAGTATCAAAAATGCTTTCCTTCTGTTATAAGGGCAAATATATGCTTTTCCTCACAAAACATACACTTATGTGTTTATGTGATACTCCCCTGAGTATCACCATGTCTTTCTGCGATGGACATGTTTAGTGTCTCGATTTACAAAGAATCAATGCATATTTAACCATTTTGGTGTCCTATTTAGCAAGGTTTGCTCTTCTTTAAACCATTTAGCATGAGTCTTTGGGTTTTTCTGTGATTCATTGGTCAATGAAAACAGGCCTAGATATCAAGATGACCTACATTTGTGCATGACTCAGATGTGACTTACTATGTCCCATAGAAGCCAGGGTCACAGAGACACTCTCCTGTGGCAAAATGGCAGTCTCCGTTAAAACAATGGCTGCAGTCTTTTTCACAGTTTTCTCCATAGGTGCCGTTAGGACAGCGCACCTCACAGCTGAATACAGAGAGAGAGATGCAAAGAGAAAGAGGTAGAGGTTATACAATTGGTAAATTCAAAGACTATTTCAGTTTTCATCAAAATAATCTCCAAAAAAATACTTAAGGAGCAACATATAAAAGTTTCAGAGGTGAATTCACTAAAACTTTGTACACTTCCACTTTTGGGAATGATATTTCATAGCAAAAACCTCTTTTTTATTTACTAATCACGTGCAATTTAGTGTAATCAAGCTGGTTTACAGCACCATTATAACTCTTAATTGAAAATATTAGTATTATAGACTGTGCTTCATTCATAAAAATCCGCAATATTTGCTTGTTAACATTTTATTTATTTTTTTATTTCATTTATTAACATTTACACTACATTCAAATGATTTTTTTATTTAAGTGTTATTAATACTTTTATTCAGCAAGGATGCGATTAAATTAATCAAAAGTGACAAATACATTTCAAACTATTTTCAACATTGATAATAATAAGGAAATGTTTCTTGAGCAGCAAATTATGTGACATTAAAGACTGGAGTAATGATGCTGAAAATGCAGATAGTGTATGTAAATAAACAGCTCTGTCAGTAGCATAATTCTTTTTTTAGTGAATTCCCCCCTCACTTCTCAACTTTGTTACGGTTAGCTACAGTTGCTGAAAATCTGTACCGATCTCCAATCCAGCCGGGATTGCAGTGGGAGCACTTCCCGTTGATGCGGTTGCAGTAATGACCGTCTTTGCACGGCGGACACTGATCCTTACAGTTCTCTCCGAAGTAACCCTCTGCACACAGCTGATCACATTTTGTCCCATTCCAGCCGCTCTCACACGTTTCACAGTGACCCTCCGTCACCTTACAGGGCTGCTGGCCTTTACAGTGGCCACACCTGGATCAACAGAAACAAGAAAAGACCAGATGGTTCAGGTACAGTCAAAACCAGAATACAATAAAGATGGTTTTCTTACTCCAGTAGGAATATCTAAACATTCTTAAATCAAGGTACAAATAAAACTACCATACGATATTAAGTCTTTTTTTTTTCAAATCAAAGTGAGTTTGTGTTTAAAACGAGAACAAATATCTGCCAACGAGGTCAAAAAATTTAACTTGATTCAAACGGAAAACTAGATTATTTTTCTTACCCCATTGGAAGTATTTTTTTTTAACTCACTTAATTTTGATATATTATTCATAAAATATCTTGATGTATTGATTGAAGAATTTTTAGACATTTGTATTGTCTCTACAATTAATCCAAAATGCCGCTGCAAGATTCATCTTTAATGAGCCGAAAAGAACACACGTCACACCTCTGTTCATCAATCTGCACTGGCTAACAGTAGCTGCTTGCATTAAATTCAAGGCATTAATGTTTTCCCACAAAACCACCACTGGCTCTGCACCCATTACCTAAATTCATTACTTCAGATTTATGTGCCTCTAGAAGCTTGCATTCTGCAAGTGAACGACACATTATTGTGCCATCTCAAAGAGGCACAAAATCACTTTCACGGACTTTTACATTAACTGTTCCCTGCTGGTGGAATAACCTGCCCAACTCAATCCGAGCAGCTGAGTCCTTAACCATCTTCAAGAAACGATATATATCTTGCTACGTGTACTGCGTTAGGCTAACCGAGACTTGTCATTTGCACTTATATATTGGTGCCTTCTTTGTTAGTTTTTGAACTGCTTTTATGTCTCATTGCCTAAAATGACCTAATGCTAAATGTATTGCAAACTAACAAAAACACCTTTGTTTTTTTCAATGATGTTGTGGCAATACAATTAAACAGAACACCAATATTCTGTACACAGATTTTTTTTTAAAACTGTTTTGCAAAGTATATAGTGAAATATGCTGATTTGATGCTTTTATTATTGGTGCTCAATTATGAATAATTGTTCTTCATATTATCAAAAATGAGTTTTTGCTGCATTTTGTGGTAACTTTTAATATTTTATTTTCAGGATTCTTTGATGAATAGATGCTAGAAAGTTTAAAACAACAGCATTTGTTTGAAATAAAATAGTTTTAAGATTATAAATCTGTACTGCTGATTTTGATCCAATTGATGCAGCCCCTACTGAAAACAATTAACTTTTAAAAAACACATAAAAAAAATCTACTACCCCTTTTGTATGATAGCTACATCACAATTTCCACAAAAAAAATAAGCAGCAACCCTTTTTTCAACATGCATAATAATACAAAATGTTCTTAGTGCGAGTAATCAGTTAATTCAGCATGATTTCTGAAGGATCATGTGACACTGAAGACGAGTAATGATGCTGAAAATTCGGCTTTGCATCATAAAAATAAATAACATTTAATAAAATATTTCAAAATAGAAAATAGTTATGTCAAATTGTAATAATATTTCACAATATTACATTTTACAGTTTTTTTTATTAAATAAATGCAGCCATATTAAGTATAAGCGGAACCATAGTGTACTGGTATATAACTTTTCCTCATCCTGGGTTGCTGCAGTTCTGTCCATAGAATCCAGCTGGACACGGCTCCCGGCATAGCTTTCCTCTGTATCCGGGTTTACAGGTACACGATCCATCCACAGGGTTACATTTCCCGTTTGTGCACTGACAGTGCCGTTCACAGCGCTGACCCCAGAGCCTCTCCCTGCACTGACATCGGCCCGAAAACTGCTCACAAGGCGAGTTATTACACACACACTGAGTGCCACAGTTACGGCCGAACCAGCCGGGGTTGCAGATGCATCGGCCCGTGTTCTGGTCGCACACCGAGTTGATGCTGCAGTAGCAGTTGTTGTTGCACTGCGGCCCCCAGTAACCGGCATGGCAGGTGCATTTGCCTGTCTCCTGGTCACATTTCCCTTTCTGACAGTTGCAGGCCTTCTCGCAGTTCTCACCCCAGCGGTTTGGGTAGCACGTGCACTTCCCGGTCACATCGTCGCATTTACCGTTAGGGTGACACGTGCACATGCCCTTGCAGTCTGGACCCCAGAACTGAGCGGGACACTCTAGAGGAGTCAACAAAAAAGCACAGGTTGTAGTTTACAGTGTTAAAAGGCAAAGAAACATGTTTACTGTGCAACTGGGAAGCTGAAAGCATATTAGACAATATTTTATGGTGATTATAAAACTCAAATTGGTCAGTTAAATAGTCTTGACCACAGCATAAAGGCTTGTATTTTGTAACCCAATTCGAGTACATTTCTATGAAGCTCATTTTTATAACACATTATAAGGGTATTCTTAAGGCATTATAATGAATGCATAATGCATTATTAAAAAAACGTTTCATCTCATAAATAATCATAACAATTATAATAGATTATAAAACTCAACTTTTATGATTATGATTATTTATAACACGCAATAAACACCACGTTAAACTAACGAATTAGAATGGAGTATGTTTACTCTCTTTTTAACTTTTTTACGTCTCAAATTTGACAGATTATTAAGATCTGTAATAGAGTATATTACTGATATTACAATAAAAATAGTTCAATGCAAATGTGTCATATTACACATTCATCTGATCAGATATCTGATCTTATGGCTGTTTTAAGAAAAAATATTATTTTTATTATTATTATTGTTGTTATTATTTATAAGTGATCTTTGTCTGCTTTAAGTAAAGTAACAAGTTAACAATGGCAAGATATGAGACTTACAATACATTATAACTATGAGAAATATAAAGCATTGTAAAAGTGGATGCAACGTGTTCATTGTGTGTTATAAATCATCATACTCTTAAAAGCTATAACCACAACTAAGTAAATATTATAATGCATGATTACTCATGAGATGATACCACTTAAGTTTTTTTTATAATACATTATTATGCTTTCATTATAATGCCTTAAGAATACTCTTATAATGTATTATAAATATGGGCTTCATAGAAAGTGTTACCTAAAAGGCTGCTTATAAGCGTTTATATACTGTATATAATATAATACCATTCAAAAGTTGCCCAGAGTTGCGTAATGCATTTTTTTTTTTTTTTTTTTTTTTTTAAACAGTTTATAAGAAGTCTCTTTGTCAACCATTTATGATGCATCAAAAATACAGTAAAAACTGTAATAATATTACAATTTAAATTAACTGCTTTCCGTTTTTATATATTTTAAAATGTAATTTATTCCTGTGATGAAAAGCTGAATTTTCAGCATTACTCCAGTCTATAGTGTCACATGATCCTTCAGAGATCATTCTAATATACTGATTTGCTGCTCAAGAAAAGTTTCTTATTGTTATCAATGTTGAAAACGCTTGTGCTGGTTAATATTTGGGCATTGTAATCAATTTTTTTTTAGAGAAATTCTTGCATGGCATAGATAGTTCAAAAGAACAGCATTTATTTGAAATAGAAATCTTTTGCAACATTAAAATACTGTATCTTTACTGTCGCTTTTGATCAATTTAATCATAATGCATCCCTGCATGAAAAAAACGTTACTGACCCCAAAATTTTGAATGGGAGTGAATTGAAATAAATGATATTAATTTGTGTTTTTCTCTATTCACGTGGTATTGGTTTTGTCATTAGAAATGAAAAGTCATTTTAGAAGTGAAGGAACTTTATGAAAGATTATGATATTTCTTCTTTAGGAAAAGAGACATATTTAAAGTATCAATTGGGTCAATTTTTGAGTTGCTAATGTTAACAGCGTTTTATTTTTTTCTCACAGTTTTCTTATTTTGATGTACATGCCTTTAAAAGAAGAATTTGGAGAGGGACATAATGAAGGATTTGACTGTTTTTATAAATAGCCTTTTGTTTTGATCATAACATTGCAACATTATGATTTGCTATTGCAAGACATATTCTTAAGAGCAACTTATTGGACAAAAATATGGATATAGTGTTTCAGGCCACTTACCTGAAAAATGAAAGTGTGTAAATTTTAAATGCATATATTTGCAAACTGTTTTTTTGAGCATATTAGCATATAGATGACTTTAAAGCTAACTGACGTGGAGTAGAAGGCAAAAATGAGTTTTTAATGATTCAAATTAGCTTGAACTCACTTGTGTCACAACTTGCCCCAAAATATCCGTGACGACAGCGGCATTCGTTTGGTCGGACACACACCTCGTTCTCATTACAAGTGAAGTTACCTTCGCAGAGCGCTGAGGAGAGAAGGACATAATCAAGATACAAATCAAGTGACACTCAGGAAGTGATCTAACATACAGGAAATGACACTTACGTTTTAAACACTCTTCGCCTTGCTGCGCCCATCCGCTGCAACACATAAGCCCTGGTGACCTGATGATAAGATGCAAAATCAAGGTCAAGGTAAGTGCACTGGCTTATTAGTTAAGGAATATTCAATCTTTATTGCATTAAACTGCTATCTGAAAGGACAGCTGATCATTAAACATTTGCGTCAGCATATTTTGCAAATGCCCTGACCAAAGTTTCATCTGTCCGCGAGAGATTTAAGCATGTGGCTCTTGAGGAATATTGCAAATGTCTGGATGCCATCTGTAGCTCCTCCTGAGCTTCACAAGCGCAGATGTTTCAGATAGCAAACATATACTGACTCGCATCCAGTCACACAAACACAAGCGTAAGCATTCATTCCATTCTCCACTCTCTCAGCAGCACTGACTTTGTTGCATCGTCAGATAAGTGACTGGATCCAAAACAAGGCCTGATTTGATTAGTAATGCAAATATATTTCATTAGGCCAGTAATTTAGTCCAATAAACAGTCTGGACTTCATATTAATAGATACGTAAAAAAGCTTTGAAACAGCTTTTCAGAATATTAAATTGAGCTTGTTTAAATCCAAAATATAAAATGTCTGTATTTATTTACTTAAAAAGAAGAAGAAGAAAAAACTCATTTGCAGTTCTTCACGCACCAATTCTGAATACATTTTCAGTGATTAATGACTTAAATTTGGTTCACTTTCCTCACATGAAGCTATCTTACGGCTTCAGAAGAATTGAAATATAGTGCATAAGTCATTATGCATCTCCTTTGAGTTCCACAGAAGAAAGTAAGTCATATGGGTTTAGAACGACATGAGCGTGAGTAAATGATGACAGAAGTTTCATTTTTTTTTGCAAGAATTACTCTTAATCCATCACATATGATCCCGGCGGAATTTTGCATGTGTGTGCGGTGGATGTTTTATTCAAAGCATCTCACAACAGGCCTGCTGCAGCAACTTGCATGCCTTTCTTTGACAGAAAATGATGGGGGGAAGAAAGAGGAATGGGTTCGGGACACAATTAGGGCCTGAATTGAACCCATGTCTCCCATATGAGCACCACAGCACAATGTATCTGAAGGTTTCAACCTGTTTGTAGACAATATACTACCTTTAAAAGTTTGGGTCAGTTTTTTGTTTTTTTAAAGGAAATTAATACTTTTATTCATCAAAGATGCATTAAAATGAGGTCTATTTCAAACAATGTGTTTGTTGGACTTTTCTATTGTATTCTGTACAATAGTACCTTCCAAAGTTTGGGCTCAGTAAGATTTTAATTTTATTATTATTTTATTTTAAAGAAATTAAAGCTTCTATTTGACAAGGAAAGCATTAAATTGATTAAAGTGTCAGTAAATACATTTATAATATTACAAAAATTATATTTTTAATAGATGCTGTTCTTTGGAACTTTCTATTCTCAAAAATTCCTAAAAAAATGTATCACAGGTTTTTTTTTTTTTTTTTATTCAACACTGTTTTCATTGGGGATACTTATAATGAATCTTGAGCAGCAAATCAGCATATTAGAATGATTTCTGAAAGACTGAAGCAATGGCTGCTAAAAATTCAGCTTTTCATCACAGTAATAAATTATATTTTAAAAATATACCCCCGTCAAATAGAAAACAGTAATTTTAAATTGTAATAATATTTCACAATTTTTACAGCATTTTTGATCAAATAAATGCAGTCTTGGTGAGTGTAAGATACATTTTCAAAAACATAAAAAAAAAAAAAACTTTGTTGAATTGTAGTGATATCAAGCGATTTAATGGAAAACATGTGTAAGAGCAGTTTCATTTAAAGACTCTCTAACATTCCATGCATGAAAAACAAAATGATCTTCCTACTTTTCTTTAAACCTTTCAAATTATCCCCGCTATCTCTACTTCAGGTGGCTTCCCCTTAAAATGCAATACTCTCTAAGTGCTCCTTGGATATAAGACACATGCCGCCCCTCATATTCCTCCACATGTGACCCCAGAGAAGCCTTGTCCACACTTTGGCTTCCTCTGAAGCGTGGGGGCCGCTCTCTGCCTTCAGTTGGAGTTTGTTTAGCCTTTGTGTGCGTGTCTTAGCCAGATGATCTACATCACAGCCCTGACTTCTCTGCTCTGTGTCAAACCCAACATACACACCACAGCCAGAACGTGAAGCTATGACTGTGGATGAAAGCTTAAACTAATGGAAATTGAGCATCAGTCAACAGCTGGGGGGCAAAACCTGATTCAGCAACAATAATGTTCAGCGTGGAAATTCTGAGCAATTTTGTAAAACGAACATGAACTTCCTGTCAACGTCTGCGGTTGGTGAGAATCTCGGTTTGTGAGAATACACACTAGATCGTATTTGGTGGTTTCCATTCGGATCTCAAGTACAGTGATAGCCATCTGGAGCCAGTAATCGCAAAGTAAACAAACTTTTAAACAATCGGGTAAACCATTCAGCATTTAACACTGTTAGTAGAATTCCCCTAAAATGCCCGGTGAAATATATTATATACATGTATATCTAACTCCAGCTGTTTTAAGTAACATCCAGTGCTTTGAATTAAAATCATCATGCATCTCATGATGTCATTTACGAATGATTATTTGAACAGTGAACTAGGGGTGTGCGATATATATCGTCTACTATAATATCGTAATTGTTGATTTAACGATGTGCGATTTGACATTATCGAGTATTTTGCAAAAAACTTTCAAAGCACCCCTACAGAGTGCACGCATACATTACGTGAAGTCTAGACTAGAGTGCTGATGATCCAGTCTATCACAATACATTTAGAATGATCACAAATTCAAGACATGGGGGCAGAAAATTTATATATTTATACCACTTCAAATAGCCAAGTTAATCACACGAAGAGTGCCGTTTTTTTCTCCAAAAATGACAATGATTACAAATGTGATATTGATTTTTAACAACAGTTCAATAAACAAGAAGTTAATTAAGAGACTTGCGCTTTAGACACCGTATTTCCTGTTTTTGCGCTATTTCGACAACAAAAAATAACTCCAAACAAAACCACAGCGCTGTTTTGCGTCTCTGAGCAACATGGCGCGGTTTTGTTCCTGAATGAATCAATCGTTTAAATGATTCGGTTTAATCGCAATGACTCACATATTAACAGTGACTTGCTGCCACTACTGGCGGTTTTAATTTCACATTCAGAGTATCTTTTATTATTTAAATAATTTCAAATATCAGTATTCAAAAGATAATGGACACTTTTAGAAAAACAAATGGCTATATAAAAGTCAAAATGCCCATAAAATGTAAAAATCAGTTCAAACTTATTGGAAAAGATTTATTTCTATCAGTGTGAACTGACCACTGCACAGAATATGAAGAATATCAAGTCAGCTGTCCACGGCAGTCCTTAAGATATCAGCACAATATCACACTCAGCAAAATATCGTCTAATTATCGTTATCGATAAAATCCCAAAAAATATCGAGATATTATTTTTTGTCAATATCGCACACCACTAGTACTGACAAAATGATTTGCAAGTGACAGACTGGTATGTCGGCCAGGCCAATTCATTGACCATTTAGAGATTATCACCAGATTCACCATGTTCAATTCAAAGTATTATTGTAAATATTGTGTTAAATAAATACCCATTCAATTTCAGCAATTCTACCATTAAAAGTATAGTTCAAAAGTTTGGGGTAGGCACTTTTTTTAAACTAATTCTTTTATTCAGCAAAGATGAATTAAATTGATCAAAAATGACAGTAAAGTTTATTTATCATGTTACAAAATATTTCTATTTTGAATGAATGCTGTTCTTTTGAACTTTCATCATCAAAGAATCCTGAATTGCCAGTTCTCCCGACACATACTCAGCGCACACTTTTTCACTATTGTAATAAGAAGAATGTTTCTTGAGCACCAATCTCATATGTGACATGGACCACAAAACCATTCTTAAAGTCCTGGGGTATATTTTTAGTTTTTAGCAATTTTAATTTTATTAAATTAATGATTTTTCGATGTTATAGGGTGGCCCAACATTCCTAGCTATTAAGTAAAGATCATGTTCCATGACGATATTTTGTAAATTTCCTGCTGTAAATATTTTAAATATATTAAAACTTAATTTTTGATAGTAATATGCATTGCTAAGAACTTAAATTGGACAACTTTAAAGGCAATTTTCTCAATATTTAGAGTTAGATTTTTTTTTTTTGCACCCTCAGATTCCAGATTTTCAAATAGTTGTATCTCGGACAAATATCGTCCTATCCTAACAAACCATACAATCAATTGAACGCTTATTTATTCAGCTTTCAGATGATGCATAAATCTCAATTTCTAAAAATTGACCCTTATGACTGGTTTTGTGGTCCAGGGTCACATATTAGAATGATTTCTGAAGGATCATGTGACACTGAAGACTGGACTTATAATGCTGAAAATTCATCATTGACATAACATGAATAAATTACATTAACAATATATTAAGACAGAAACAGTAAACAGTAAATTGAAAAATACTTCACAGTATTACTGTTTTTACTGTATTTTTGATCAAAAAGACGCACCCTTGGTGAGCATAAGAGACTACTTTTAAAAATGAGCACAAACTTCTGAAAGGTAGTGTGTAGTACGGACGTATGTCGATTATTTCTTTGCACTACTCTCAGTCCTGGCTCACTTGAAGGAAAAGAGTAGCTTTGACATTTTGATAACTCCTTTTATGTCGTTTGAAGCAGATGATCTGCAGAAAGTTTGATTGAGAAAAAAAATAAATGTCAACCTTAATTATAAAAGGTGTAAACATAATTGTTTTGATGCATGAGAACAGGCTCAAAAATTCCCCCAGTTTGAAATTCACTGTGGAAATGCCTCTGATAACTGTTACATAAATCCCCCTCGTCCATCCTGCTCTGCATTGGCCATTAAAATAGTCAATCGCTAAATTGTCAAGATCTGTGCAATTTTAATTTGTAAATGTTTTGATTGGTTATTTAATAGATTTATTTGGACATCAACATTGATCAAGATTCTGATGAGCCTCCATACATCCACTCTTAAAGGGACTTAAAGTTAACTTAAAGTTTTGTTGTCATTTACTCACCCTCATATTGTTCCAAACCTGTATGAAATTTCCTCCTCCTGTTGAACAGAAGAATGTTGATAACCAAATAGTTACTGGTAGCCATTGATTTCCATAGTATGAATCCAATGGATACCAGTAACTAATTTCACATTCTTCTTCTTCTTCTTCTTCTTCAAAAAAAAATCTTATTTTGTGTTCAACAGGTGAAAGAAACTCATAGAGGTTTGGAGGGTGAGTAAATGGTGACAGAATTTTCATTTTGGGATGAACTCTCCCTTTAATGAAATGTAGGTCATAGATACAGTATGTTGTGGCTAGATGTCGAACCCTCAATGACCTCTGTGATTAGGTTAGGGAAGAGTTTACAATCTGTAGCGACTGTGCAACTGTACAGGTCATTTTATTTTATGTTTCAAACTCTGAAATCATGAGTGGAGTACAGTAAACTGAAATATTATTACAAGATCTTTGATATAGAATGATGCTTATTGTTTTTGTCCTTTAAGCCAATATAAAACATTTGTATCTCATTTAAAAAGTATTTTAATGACAATTAACGTAGGCTTTATTACAATATCTAAACTGTGCCACGACTTCAGTGGTTCAGTGCTTGAATATTTGGTGTCGCCCCCTATCCCTCAATGTGTGTCAGTGAACCAGATGTGAAACAGGATGACTGACACACATCAGATTCAAATCACTATTTGGAACAACATCACAAACAACTTTAGTAGAGTTTTAAAAGTCACTAATCACTCATTTCTGCACACTTTCGTGTACATATTATGATTTATTACTTTATAACAATCAGAAATAACAAAACTTTAACTTTAAAAATAAAGATTAATGTAAAAGATCTGTCATTTTTTTTTAACTTTAACTCTTAATTTAATATACTACTACTACATGTTCACGACTGTTTTCTTGAAGCTCACAGAAATAGTGTTTAATTGCCATTAATTAGGCTACTGCTGCATTTAATAAACTTTGATTTAATAACTTTTGATTTCCATACCAATTCACATTGTACTTGCTTAATATCGTGCATTTCGTCTACCATACGATCAGAAGACATTAATGCTTTCTTTTATTTCCCTTACCCCCTAGAAGTTATTCATCCGACTTACCCTGGAACTTTGCACACGTTCCTACCCTTTGGATTGAGTTCTTGACTGAAAACA
The DNA here is from genome assembly GCA_018155175.1 of Sinocyclocheilus anophthalmus. Taxonomy (NCBI): domain Eukaryota; kingdom Metazoa; phylum Chordata; class Actinopteri; order Cypriniformes; family Cyprinidae; genus Sinocyclocheilus; species Sinocyclocheilus anophthalmus. Next base: position 64,126 of record JADLZN010003683.1, on the reverse strand, counting down.
GGGCACAGGCATAGAAGCAAAAGCAGTAAAACCGCTAAAGTGCCCTTTAGATCCATGGTAGAAGAAACAGCATCTCTCCATGCGCCTCTTCTGCTCAGCATTCCTTTTCTTTACAATCTCTAGAAGTTCAGACGGGTTATTCTGTATCTCCTACGTCGCAAAACCGTCGACTTAAATCGGCTGGAAGTTAATTTATCCGCATCAATCGTTTATCCACTCTCTTTCAGACTCCAAAGGCTGAGGCAGAGAAGAGAAAAGAGGAGGAGAGGGCGCACAGAAGTTATAAAGCCCAGCTGTTATTCCCTCCGTCCAGCCCCAGTTCCTGAGGAGAACTTCTGCTTTTATTATGCGCTCCAAACACTGGTGGATGTAACTGGTGCATTGCTGGACACTTCTGACACCCTGATATCCCCAGTTATCCGCTGTTATTTCCCAAAATGCAGATTTTCAGAGAGGATATGCTGCTTCAGAATGTGTTAAGAAAAAAAGTTCTGCAAAACTTTATGCGCGTCCATTTTGAAAAACAAAAGGGAACTTTAAAACGGCTCGTGCTCTCTTTTCAGAAGGGAAATTCCTAATTAGTGATCCTATCACCGGCTCTGGCTCTTGGGGATTCGGTGCGCCTGCTCTCTTTGGCGTGCAGCGGTTTCCTAAATTCTGACCGAAACCACCCGAGCAGCTCCTCATCGAGTGGGTGTGACTATAGTAGGCCTATATGCTTAGGTCTTAACCGTGGACCCATCCAGCCCCCCTTACTAACCCCGTCAACATGCCCGCGCGCAAACGCATGTACGCTACTGCGGTAAAGTTAGTTTGACATTCATTAGACATTCGGGTTTTTTGCCAATTAAACTCTTTGCAGCTTTTATGTTTTGAGCCCAAACTAACTCAGATAGACATAAATATATGCCCTTTATGTTGCACAAGGCTTAATTTCTATAGGAATTAAAAAAAGAATTAACCTTTTAAATTAATTAAACAATTGAACTACGTGACATTATAATATAAAACCAATACTAAAATGTTCGGGAAAACATACCTGTTATCGCACAAAGCTCCGTTTTTGGAATGACAATTTTATGTTTTTTATAATAATTTTACAACTTTTAATGTATGCAATAATATAAATCCATTAAACGACAACACCATTTGATCTAAAGGTATCAAACCAACTGTAAAATATTCCGAATATTATGCCCTATAATGCACAAGGCTTGTTTTTCCAGATTATGCTTTTATTGTTTTTATATACAGTACTGAAACCATATTTGTCATGTTTTATATACTGTACCCACTTAAATTAATTAAACTCGGACACAGTTTGAGATAAAGGTATCAAACCAACTGTAACATATTCAGAATATTATTCCCTATAATGCACAAGGCTTGGTTTTCCAGATTATGCCTTTACTGTTTTTATAGACAGTACTGGATCCATATTTGTCATGTTTTATATACTGTACCCACTTAAATGAATTAAACTCGGACACAGTTTGAGATAAATGTATCAAACCAACTGTAAAATATTCTGAATTTTATTCCCTATAATGCACAAGGCTTGGTTTTCCAGATTATGCCTTTACTGTTTTTATATATAGTACTGAAACCATATTTTTCATATGTTTTAGATTGTAACGTGGCTGACGATACGTGAGACGTGTGGATCCATCTGCAAGCTTTATTTAAGAGACGTGGTCGTAACAGGCAGGGTCGAACAATGGTAAACAGGTATATGGCGGGCAAAAACACAAGAATAGTCCTAGGGCTAGCGTAGGTCAACGATCGGCATACAGAATCACAGGGGCGAGACAAGAGGGATAAATCCAGGGAAACAGGCAAGGATCAGAAACTGAGAAAACAGGCAAGGCAAAACAAGGAAACACAGAGACTAGGAACAAGGTACAGGCTAAACAATACTCAGCAGAAAAATGTGGTTAGAGTGGGTGTTATATAGTGAGTGAGTGATATGAAACAGCAGTGTGCAATCAGTGCTGTGTGCAATCAGTGAAACAGCTGTTTGCAATCAGTGCTGTGTGCAATCAGTGCAATGAATGATGGGATATGTAGTCAGGGGCGATATGCAACAGTTTGTGTTGTGCGAGAGTCAATGTAATGAAAGGGTGACCTCTGGTGGTGATTGAACGGAAGTCCATGGACAGGATTCGTGACATATATACTGTACCCACTTAAATTAATTAAACTCTGACACCGTTTGAGATAAAGGTATCAAACCAACTGTAAAATATTCCGAATATTATTCCCTATAATGCACAAGGCTTGTTTTTCCAGATTATGCCTTTACTGTTTTTATATACAGTACTGAATCCATATTTGTCATGTTTATTATACTGTACCCACTTAAATTAATTAAACTCTGACACAGTTTGAGATAAATGTATCAAACCAACTGTAACATATTCAGAATATTATTCCCTATAATGCACAAGGCTTGGTTTTTCAGATTATGCCTTTATTGTTTTTATATACAGTACTGAATACATATTTTTCATATGTTTTATATACTGTACCCATTTAAATTAATTAAACTCTGACACAGTTTGAGATAAATGTATCAAACCAACTGTAAAATATTTAGAATATTATTCTCTATAATGCACAAGGCTTGGTTTTTCTGATTATGCCTTTATTGTGTTTATATATAGTACTGAAACCATATTTTTCATATGTTTTATATACTGTATCCACTTAAATTAATTAAACTCTGACACCGTTTGAGATAAAGGTATCAAAACAACTATAAAAATCTCTAAATATTATTCACTTTAATGCACAAGGCTTGTTTTTTCAGATTATGCCTTTACTGTTTTTATATACAGTACTGAAACCATATTTTTCATATGTTTTATATACTGTACCCACTTAAATTAATTAAACTCTGACACCGTTTGAGATAAAGGTATCAAACCAACTGTAAAATATTCAGAATATTATTCCCTATAATGCACAAGGCTTGTTTTTTCAGATTATGCCTTTATTGTTTTTATATACAGTACTGAAACCATATTTTTTTCATATGTTTTATATACTGTACCCACTTAAATTAATTAAACTCTGACACCGTTTGAGATACAGGTATCAAACCAACTGTACAATATTCAGAATATTATTCCCTATAATGCACAGGGCTAATTTATCAAATTATGCCATTAGTATTTGTGTATATTGAAAGCATATGAAAAGTAGAGATGTAAAATGAGCATTTGTATCACGCTCCCATGTTTAGGTAAAGCACTTTCACATTTCAATGGCAATCAATGTTATTTTCTTTGTGAAATGGCTGAATATAAATGTATAATCTCAGCGAAAAAAAGGTACAACGCTGTCACTTTGGATGTACCCTAAGGTACAAAAGTAAAAACATTTTGTTTGTTTTTTCACATTAACTTTTGCATATTAGTACCTTAAAGTAACATATCAATATTCCTATATTGTTTATAAACATTGTTAATATGTTGTGTGATGTATTTATATTATATATATATATATATACTGTATATACATACATACACTACACACACACACACATATAATAATATATATCTATATATATATTAGTACAAAAAATTTAAGTTCAGTCACTCTAATGAAAAAACCTCAGATTATGATCGTGAAATTACAGTTGGCGTGAGATCTTTATCTTAAATGGTGTTCAATTCATGGATATAACGGTGTCAGTACTGGCAAAAAAAAAATCTGACAAACCAAGTCTTGTGCATTAAATTGAATAATATTTAGATATTTGTATAGTTGTTTTGATACATTTATCTCAAACGGTGTCAGATTTTAATTAATTTAAGTGGGTACAGTATATAAAACATGACAAATATGGATTCAGTACTGTATATAAAAACAGTAAAGGCATAATCTGAAAAAACAAGCCTTGTGCATTTTAGGGAATAATATTCTGAATATTTTACAGTTGGTTTGATACCTTTATCTCAAACGGTGTCAGAGTTTAATTAATTTAAGTGGGTACAGTACAATAAACATATAAAAAATATGGATCCAGTGCTATATATAAAAACAGTAAAGGCATAATCTGGAAAAACAAGCCTTGTGCATCATAAGGAATAATATTAAGAATATCGTACAGTTGGTTTGATACCTTTATCTCAAACGGTGTCAGAGTTTAATTAATTTAAGTGGGTACAGTATATAAAACATATTTTAAAAATATGGTTTCAGTACTATATATAAAAACAATAAAAGCATAATCTGGAAAAACAAGCCTTGTGCATCATAAGGAATAATATTAAGAATATTGTACAGTTGGTTTGGTACATTTATCTCAAACGGTGTCAGAGTTTAATTAATTTAAGTGGGTACAGCATATAAAACATGAAAAATATGGTTTCAGTACTATATATAAAAACAGTAAAGGCATAATCTGGAAAAAACAAGCCTTGTGCATTAAATTGAATAATATTCTGAATATTTTACAGTTGGTTTGATACCTTTATCTCAAACGGTGTCAGAGTTTAATTCATTTAAGTGGGTACAGTATAATAAACATGACAAATATGGATTCAGTACTATATATAAAAACAGTAAAGGCATAATCTGAAAAAACAAGCCTTGTGCATTATAGAGAATAATATTCTAAATATTTTACAGTTGGTTTGATACCTTTATCTCAAACTGTGTCAGAGTTTAATTAATTTAAGTGGATACAGAATAATAAACATGACAAATATGGATTCAGTACTGTATATAAAAACAGTAAAGGCATAATCTGGAAAACCAAGCCTTGTGCATTATAGGGCATAATATTCTGAATATTTTACAGTTGGTTTGATACCTTTAGATCAAATGGTGTTGTCGTTTAATGGATTTATATTATTGCATACATTAAAAGTTGTAAAATTATTATAAAAAACATAAAATTGTCATTCCAAAAACGGAGCTTTGTACGATAACAGGTATGTTTTCCCGAACATTTTAGTATTGGTTTTATATTATAATGTCACGTAGTTCAATTGTTTAATTAATTTAAATTGTTAATTTTTTTACAGTTGTTTTCCTAGAAATTAAGCCTTGTGCAACATAAAGGGCATATATTTATGTCTATCTGAGTTAGTTTGGGCTCAAAACATAAAAGCTGCAAAGAGTTTAATTGGCAAAAAACCAGAATGTCTAATGAATGTCAAACTAACTTTACCGCCGTACTCACGCTGCCATAATGCGCACAAGTTTACCTATGTAATAGACTTTTGTTGTTTTATGTAATATAATAATTACAACCTACCCATAATTATAACCACTAAAAGATAAATATTGGCATTTTAGAAGTAAATAAACAAATACACATAAATAGATAAATAGGCCTAGTCTTTGCTACCTGACGTTCCAATATAGACTTATAAATACTATGGGTTATAAGCCTAATATGGGTTGCAGTCACAGTACAAAATTTTTTACATAGAAGATTTTTATTTAAAAGCAGCCATGCTGTCTTTCTTTCTTTTCTTTTCTTTTTGGAAGCAGATGGGTTGGTGTTTAACGTGTTTCATATTGTTGTGGACATTTTCACAAATAGCAAAATACGTGCATTTTTCATAGTTATCTTGAATTTGCATTGGTCCATCCCCTTTACAGATTCTTCCTCTCATTTATGAGACATTTTAAATATATTTTTTTGTAAATTATAGTACAGATCACGGACCTACATTTTTGCGGTTTGAATAAGTGAACTAATTTTTTTATTATTATTTTGTTTATTTTTTGGACATCTCCAGATGTTTTGTCAGCTTAGGTAAGTAGTTTATTCTCAGTATTGTAAAAGTTAATTACTTTAACAATGCAACGGCTCCCCCCTATGTTTACGTCACAAACACAACTGCAAGAGCAGAACTAAACGACAAGAGAATAACAGCAAGATTTTTAAATAAAATCCTCCGTGAATTTTTTTTTTCTTTTCTTTCTGCATTATCTGAAGCTACACATATTGCATGTATAACCTGGAAATTTAACTAAACTAATTTGTAGCCTACAATTATGTAGCCTACTTCTCGGAATTATAAAACTGTTTCTGTTATGGAACGTTTATGCAACAGCTTCCCTTTTATGGCATCACATGCGGTATTACGTTGATAAACAGAAACGTCACGGGATTTGGACCAATCATTCAGCCCAGATTGAATATGGGCGGGGCCGAACAGGTAGAGTTAAATAATGAAAGTGAAAGTGACGTGACATGTGGCCAAGTATGGTGACCCATACTAGGAATTAGTGCTCTGCATTTATCCTATCCAAAGTGCATACACACAGCAGTGAACACACACCCTGAGCAGTGGGCAGCCATTTATGTTGCGGCGCCCGGGGAGCAGTTGGGGGTTCGGTGCCTTGCTCAAGGGCACCTCAGTCGTGGTATTGAAGGTGGGAGAGAGCGCTGTACATTCACTCCCCCCACCTACAATCCCTGCCGGTACGAGACTCGAACCCACAACCTTTGGCAACTCATGTGGCATTATCCCAGATGATTGACAGTATTGGCATCTTGGCAGGAAGAAGTCACGTGGTTAGTGTGTAGCGTTACTGTAGAGTCAAGATTAATGGCAAGGGCAGAATCAACCTCAGACTTGTGCAAGTAGGTTTGACCTTTAGAAAGCCTTTACAGATGCAAGAGATCCCACATCCAGACGTCCAGAACACATTAAAAAAATATTTGTAATCATAACTTTTAAATGGTAGGCTTTCTAACAATTTATATGCTTATTATAGTACAGACTAACGTACATTGCAGACTAACTTTGCATTAAAAAATGTAAAGCGTTTGCACACCGTTTAATAGTTTGAATAGTTTTCTTTTTTTATTTATTTTGAAAGAAATGAATACTTTTATTCAGCAAGGATGCATTCATTTGGTCAAATGTGACAGAAATGTTTTGTTATGATGTAGAAGTCTTTTCTATTTCCAAATAAATAAGAAATGTTTATTGAGCACCAAAATCAGCATGTTAGAATGATTTCTGAAGGATCATGTAACATAAAATTAAACATGACCATCACAGGAACACATTAAAATATACATTTTAAACTATGTTTTATATAGAATTTAAACTATATTTTGAAGTATATTAAAATGGAAAACAAAATTCTACACAGTTTGTGTATGGGTATAATTATAATGCTAAAAAAAAAATTTAATTTAAAGCATCAACTGACTTGTTTTGTGGACAATTGTGTCCTGTTTTAATAACAAATCACAAAGGCCATCCATAATGTGGACGTACTGAACTCAAATGCTATATTTCCATGTTATCCTCTAGTGGCCCCAAACTCTAAGGCACCTAAACCACACTTAAAAATGTATGCATGTCATTGCATTAAATAACAAGTGGCATTTTTAGGCAAAACAATTAACAAGCACAATAAATCATTCATATATTCATAATTTCATATGTGTTGATTGCTTATACCTAAAAGAATATGCATGCATTGACAAGACTATTTCTGTCTCCTACAGATAATGGATCTCAGCAGAAAGTTGTTGGGACAGAAGATGTTTGAGCAGTTTATGAAGAGGACATTCTACGGTCAGTTTGTGGCAGGGGAGGACCATCAGTCCATCAGGCCTGTAGTGCAGAAGAACCAAGCGTATGGAGTGGGAGCTGTGCTGGATTATAGCGTAGAAGATGATCTCTCACAGGAAGAGGCTGAGAGGAAAGAGATGGGGTAAGTGCTCTCTTCTGCTCCCTCCATCCACAAACTACCGCGTTTAAGCTGCTTCAATTGATTTATAGGTACCAAGGTGACTGGTAAGATTTGTGAGCAACTTAACATAATGCAATGTCTATCGTCTAGATACGAGAATGTTACTCAAGACATTCAGCTTAAGATTTATTAGATAGATAGATAGATAGATAGATAGATAGATATTACTTTATTCATCAAGGATGCATAAATTTTGTCAAAAGTGACAAAAATCTTTTTTAACAAGTATTGTATTATAATTTATTGAATTTTCAAATGCAGTTCTTTTGGCCTGCTATTCATCAAGAAATACAAATGTTCCTTGAGGCTCAAATCAGCATTTTTTTAGGCTGATTTCTGAAGAATCATGTGACAGAAAATTCAACTTTGCCACCATGGAATAAATTACATTTTAAAATATACATTTTAAATATATATATTTTTCTTAAAATGGAAAACAGTTATAAATATTTCACAATATTTCTAAATATTCATTTTTTTTATATTTTCACAATATAAAAATGAATAGATAGTTATTTCACATCTGTAGTGCTTTAAAAACTGCAAAAAATACACTCTCTATTGATAGGCAAATTTTACTCAAGACATTCAGCTGAACATTTAACGAGTCTAAAGTCATTTATTTGCAGACTACATGAGCCAGACCTGACCAATTAAGGGCCAAATAAATAAATCAGTGTTATAGATCACACCAAGTATAAGAACAGAATGTAAATGAGCGCAATTATTTTGCTCCATAGAGCTATAGAGCTTCATTTGCTTAATTTAAAGCAACTAATTAAGAACTTTTGCTCTCCTAATATCAACCTGCTGTTTTGGGCAATTAGTTTAGTTGAATCCTTAAGTCAGTGTTTTGAAAATGTTCTCCCTTTCGTACCCTCCTATTTTGCTTGGCAGCATGATTCCAAAATCTTTGGGTCTGAATCAGTCTTCAAGACCTGCTTTGCATCACACATAACTACTTTTCGGTAGAGGGCCTAGAGGTTAATGGCCGTGCTGTGATTTGTGCTCATACAGAGAGCCTACAGAAATAGACTGAGATTTGATCTGCTGTCACGGATGTAAACAAAGAAACGATATCCTATTGGTTGTTTCAGTCAAGGACCATTGCTTCTGATTGGCTTATGTTGAGGGTATCAACATGCTCACTGTTTAGGAATTTCATTTTGTGGTACACAGACAGATATAGAACTGTTCTTTATTTCCACAAGCAAAAGTTATCTAGTAATTTGTGCTGTGTTGTGATATCAGTGGGGTGATTTTTACTATTGCACATATTTAGGGTTAGTGAATTGAACAAATCCCCCATTTTGGGAATGAATTATTGCGTAGAGGGGGTGTCTGAAGACCCTAAAAGAAAGAAATACTAGACTTTTTGTTATTGGTCAACATGGAGCATGGGGATCATCCCAAATATAAAAATTTGGTAGTGAGGTATAATATATGGATAATATATATATATATATTAATATATAATATATTAATTAGCGATTTAAATATATACCATGTATGGGTTGTACATACATAATATGGTTTTTATGCCATTTTTAATTTTTAGTGATTTCAGCTTCAACTTATTTCGTTTATTGCCAAGAGTCTCATTTCTAATTTTTGTTTATTTAATTTTTATCGGCTATTATATTTAGGCCATATTCCAGCTTTATTTACATTTTTTTGCATAAAAAAAAGAAATGTATTTATTTACACATAATATTATTATTATGTATTATTTTAAATTATTTATATTAAATATTATTATTCTTTTAAAATGTGTTCTGATGTTTTAGGTTTTATCATTTTATGAAAATAGCTAGCTAAATCTGATGCAAAGCATCTCTTATGAATGAATGAATGAATAGATTTAGTTTCAGTTTTAGGGATAATAACAATAATAAAATTACCAATAATTAACTATAATAATATGTTCGATTTTGACTTTTTGTAATGCCCTAGCAACCACCCAATGCATATTCAGCTTTCTGAATAAGATTAAAAATATGCTCTCAAATGTAATTTATTTCCTGTTTGTCAGCCTTACTGAAACATTTACACACATTATTTGGCAAATAGCAGACGGTTTTTATTTCACACGACTTGTTGTATATTAATTGCAGTCTGGGCTAGTTAGAAATGCAGTCTGCGGCCTGCGGTATGTCTTCTTGGTGGTTTGTTCTTAATAATTCTGAAAGTAACTTTTTGTCATTCATCCTAACCTGGAACTGAACATGTGACCTTTCTGTTATCAGTCCAGGTCCTTAACCATTAGCCTCACTTACATTTCAACAGCTGTGACAACGTTATGGCATTTGATAAAAAAAAAATGTCTTCTTTTGTTCTTGTCATTGACCTTTTGGAAATTACAGAGAGTCAGTGCTGTCCCCGAGGGTCTCCTGCTGGAAATATAAATGAAATGTGTTTAATAAGTACTGAGAGAGAGAGAGAAAGAGACAGAGATATAGATGATATACCATTTGGATTATGAGGAAAAGCCAGTGATACAGAGTGAGATCCAATAAATGGACTTCTCCACATCACTGCTCTCATTTCTGAACGCAGCTATCAGAGGTCTGAACAATTTTATAGGCGTCTCTCCTCAGATTACTCTGTGGCTATGAAGTGCAGTTCTCTCCATCGCCTGAGAGGGGCGCTACATCACCACGATCGCTCTACTCACAGACAAAATGAGCTGAAATGGAGCGTTTATTGGAAATGTTCTTTACAACCACAGAGGACCCTGGCTGGTCACTGGCTAATAAAAGCTAATTTATGTTCGTGATGTGTGTTTTAGAGCCTCTGCCCCTATCAATATTGCATTAACATCCACCCCAATGGATCCTGTAATGCTATTATACAGAATAGAGTGCTCAGCTTGGCTTTTCTGCATTATCAAGGGTGTGATATAGGGAGAATGCTGGATGATGTGGCATTTAAATAGGCTGCCATCTAATATGCAGGAACCCAGGGCTGATCATTCCATGAGTTCTCAGATGCCGTTCTTGCCATGTATCATTTTGCATGAAAAAGCTGTTATTGTTAAGTCTTGGTTTGGTGCAGACAGCCATTATTATAATAACAACCATCGGTCCACTCTAATTGACTTGCATGTATTGATTTTATGAATTGTCTGCTATATAACATTCAGCTGTCTGTGCAAGACAATCTCACAAAATCTCTGTGCTTGAATCACAACGAATGAAATAAATAAATCAATAATTTTACAAGTATCACATGTATGCTGATTGCTTTGCAGCCTGAAATGAAGACAGACACATTTTTTGTTTTATCCAGCTGTATTTACTCAGTGTAATTTATGACACTCAAGTGAAAGATATAACACCAACATGTCAGAAAAAAATATATATATATAAACAGAATCACAGAGTTGGAAAAAGGATCACCCCCTCCGAAAAATGACTTGTAAACTCAATCAGGTGTAGCTAATCACCTTCTCAAGAGAGCCATTTGCACACAGAGCCATTTGACTTTCCGCTGTGATCAGCTATATAATTTTTATTAGCTCAGCATGAAAAGAGCTTTCATGGAGCATTTCAGTCCTTGGTAGTGCAACTGAAGCAAACAATCAACTATGGGGGGAAAGGCACTGTCAAAAGATCTCTGGGATAAAGTTGTGGACAGTCACAAGACAGGAGATGGATGCAAAAAAAATTCAAAGGCTTTATCAATTCCTAGAAGCATAATGAAGGTAAGGTACTGGAAGGGATTGATACAAAACAGACCCTCCTGGATCAGGATGTCCTCCAATGATGAAAGAACTGAGGAAAATGGCCAGAGAGGCGACTGAGAGGCCGACAGCAACTCTGAAGCAGCTGCAGGATTTTATGACAAAGAGTGGTCATTGTGTGCATGTGACAACAATATCACAAATTCTCCACTAATGTGGCTTGTATGGGAGGGTTGCAAGAAAAAATCCACTCCTCAAGAAAGGCCTCATGCAGTCATGACTGAGCTTTGCCAAAACGCACCTTGAAGATTCTGAGGCAGATGAGACTAAAATTGAATTATTTGGCCTCAATACCAAACGATATGTCTGGCGGAAATCCAATACAGCTCACCATCCAAATAACAGCATTCCTACAGTAAAGCATGGAGGTGGTGATATCCTGTTATGAGGGTGTTTCTCTGCAGCAGGGACTGGAGCACTTGTCAGGATAGTAAGGAAAATGGATGGGGCGAAATACCGTCAAATTCTTGAGGAAAATCTCCTGCCCTCTGCCAGAAAGTTGTCAATGGGAAGAAGGTTTCGTTTCAACATGACAATGACCCAAAGCACACAGCAAAACTGAGCACACAGTAGTTGAAGGAGAAAAAGGTGAATGTCCTTGCATGGTCTCGTCAGAGTCCAGACTTAAACCCCACTGAAAATCTGTGAAATGACTTGAAGACTGCAGTCCACAAACAGTCACCATCAAATTTAACTGAACTTGAGCAATTCTGCAAAGAAGAGTGGGCAAATATTGCAAAGTCTAGATGTGTAAAGTTAATAGAGACAAATCCCAACAGACTAAAGGCTGTAAAATTAAAGCAAATGTAAAGTTTTTTTAAAAAACTTTTGAATTTGTATTCAGCTTCTACATGTTAATAAGAGATATTACATCAAAGTTTACCAAGCAAACAATGAAAAGGGGTTTAAATGCTATTTTAAATGCAATAATTTATGCATTGTTTTTTTCCCACCTGTGACTGAGAGTTAGAACATGAAGTTTTTCGTTAAAAATAGATCTTCTTTCCTTTGCATTTATATGCAGTTACTAAATGTAGATAAAAAGACCTGCTGTATTACTTCAGAATTTGCCCCACAAACAATGGAGATATTTTGAAATGAGTGAGATCTTGGACAAAAACGGACAACTATCATTCTCTTATGTTGAATGTATAACTCCGACTGAGGCATTAACTGAGCACTTTAAGCCTGGAAGGGCTCGAGTCTGTCCGCTAATGACCCCATCAACATCTCAACATTCCTTCCTGTTGGAACATTGCAGAGCCATTGCAGAGCCGCCCCATGCAGCGTATCCACTGCTGAAGAGGTGGATGGGGAAGAGCGGAGGCGTTGATGTGAGTTTGAAGGATGTGGAGATCACAGGAGCTCAATCTAAACAAATCACTGCCCCGTGTGACTGTGTAACCTTTGAGTTGGTTTGAATGCCCAGCCTGAGCGTCAGTGTAGTACAGCAGAGAGATAAGCATAGACATCAGGCGGGAGTCAGTGTGTGGCTGTAAGTGCTGACCCTGAAATATAGAAGGGAAACAAATAGCAGAAGTGCACCACAGTAAAGTGACAAAGTGACTTCATAGCAGCCTCTGCAGTTATTATTGATTCCTCTCTACAGAAACTGCTGTTTCTTCATTTTGTTGGCTAAAGGTCTTTAAAAAGACCTAAAGAACAAGTAGTTGGTTTCATTAGTCCCCTGTTTTATTAAAAATGTCAATGTCTCTCTTTTTGTTGATAGATCTTGCATGTCTACATCAGAGAAAGAAAGCCCTGGTGAGTATGCGCACCATTTTAACAGTTCAATTCTTTTGTAGTATTGAAGCAAAAGGTCAAAATTTCCCTTTTCTGCATTATTTTCAGGAGCTGACCACCAGGAGAAGTTGTTCACCGCACGTCAGAAGTTTGGCGATCGTCGTGAAGGCGTGACAAGCACTCGTACTTATTTCTATGCCGATGATGCGAAATGAGACCAGCACATGGAGACTTTCCTGAAATGCATCAAAGCCTCAGGTAACAGACCATCTATTAAAGCTGATTAGTAATTAACTTTGGAATTGGAGTCAGATTATAATCAAAACAAAAGCCAGGAGCTACAAATGCAGTGACCAAAACATAGAAAGTAAGGAGACTTTCATGAACAGGATACAAAGTAGGGCCTGAAACTGAAAATTACGTTTTTATTTATTTGACCTTCATATGATTTTAATCGGCAACAACTAAATATTATATGATTTTTCAGTCTGTTACCTGCCTTATTTATTATTATTATTATTATTATTATTGTAATAACATAGAAAGGGGACAAAAAATAATATACAGTATTTAGTTATTATTAATATTTACATTAAAATATAACTATTATTTTACTCAAGTTAGAATATTTAATTTATTAATGGATTGAAATAATTTATTTAGTTATATTATAATTTAATATATTATAACATAGATATTTGTATTGTATGTTTATTTTAATTTATTAATATTAATTTATTTCAAATATTTATTATATAATCATTTAATAATATATGATTAAATAGTTATTATTATTATTAATTTTTTGTAGTTAACAGACAACAAAATCCAAGTTAAGCCAATTTTTTTTTTTGAATGGCATTTAGTTATTTTAAAAATGGGATAATATACATTGATAAACATTTAAATAAATGTAAATGTACCCGGGTTAGTCAAAAGGCTAATGTTCAGTCCCTTTTACCTGCTGTTATTAGGCAAGAAAGGGGAAAAAAAAAGGAAAATTTAAATCACATAAATCTGTAGACAGACAGGGTCTAAATTGTGTTATTAAAGTGTCAATATTATCTTTTAGACTCAAGAAGGAGGAGTTATAATGTGTGTAGGCCAAACTATTGTTCAAGATCGGGTTTCCCAGGAAATATTGCTAAATACACAAGACACATAGCCTATTGTGAGATGAGACCATTTATTTGATAGTACCAGTTCCCATTCAGTCAGTCACGTTCTACGTTACGTCAGTGACTGACGAATTGGGATCTCGCCCGAGAGCCCAATCACCTTCGAGTGTAAACTAAACAAGCCAATGACAGTTGGCGTGCGTGTTTCGCCACGCGCACCCCGCCCCGCAGCGCGGGTATAAAAGGAGAGCGCGTGCAAACGCACATCAGCTTTTCGCTTCGGAGCCAAGCCTTCTCAGGATGAATCTCCGCGAGTGTTTGGAAGAAACAGCTGGCGTTGGTGTTACGGCGCGTCAGCGGGGGTTGCCATTCAGTGCTGCTCATCTTCGGCGTGCTGCAGCTGCCATTCTGCGGTCTCGCCGCGACCTCCCCTGGGTGCTTCAGCGCTCTCTCTAAAAGAGTGTTTCCTTCTTTCCTAAAAGAGCAAATGTCTAAAAGAGCTCCACGAGCGACGGGCATCTTTTTAAAGATGGTTTCCCGCTCGTGCGTTTCTGGATGTGGTTGTTTCCTGCCTCCATCTGATGGTCATTATCACTGCCTCTCGTGCTTGGGCTTACTGCACGCTGAAGCAGCGCTCATGGATGTGTCATGTTCTCAGTGCGGGAACATGACCTTCGCGACGTTGCGGTCTAGATACCTCTTCATTAAACGGGGGGGTATCCCCCTTGCCATGCCCTGCTCTAGCTCTTCCGGTTTTCGGAGGGCTACTTTGGTTCATGGTCAGGGAGATCTGAGGATCATGGTGAGAGCTTCCCCGTCGAGTATGTCTCTGCGGGCCTCTCATTCCTCAAGCATGTCTCACCACCTGGTGCTTTCGGACGAGTGTGCTGGGTCCTCGGACTGGGCGGGGTCCAGCATCTTGTGCGGAGCAGAGGCGGATGACAGGATGTCGATCGCTACATCGGAGGGCGAGCTAAGCTCTGGAGATGAGGATTTGGCTGCGCTGCCACCGTCAGGAAGATTGGCGTTGCCCGAGTCAGATCCAGAGATGACCGCTATGCTTTCCCGGGCCGCCGAGAGTGTTGGGCTGCACTGGAGGCCTCCGCCTCCTCCCAAACGCTCGAGGCTGGATGATTGGCTCCTGGGGGCGCAGGCCGGTTGTCGGCAGCCGCCTCCGGCTCCATTCTTCCCGGAAGTGCATGAGGAAGTTACTAAGTCTTGGAAGGCACCTTTATCTGCCCGAAACAGACTTGGTGCCTCCTCCGTCCTCACCACCCTCGACGGGGGGGGTGGCCCAAGGGTATGTGGACATCCCTCCGGTTGAGCACGCTATTGCCATGCAGCTCTGCCCACAAAGCGCCTCCGCCTGGAGAGGTAGTCCACGCCTTCAGTCCAGGGCCTGTAAGTTCTCGTCCGCACTGACGGCCAAGGCTTACAGTGCTGCTAGACAGGCCACTTCCGCCCTGCACTCCATGGCCCTCCTGCAAGTCCACCAGAAGCGTTGAAGCAGTTGCACGAGGGTAGTGCTGACCCAGGTGTGCTGCAGGAACTGCGCACGGCGACGGACCTCGCGCTTAGGGCGACGAAAGTCACGGCGCGGGCCCTGGGTCAGACGATGTCCACATTGGTGGTCCAGGAACGCCACCTATGGCAGAACCTGGCAGATATGAGGGATTCCGACAAACACCGCTTCCTGGACTCCCCGATCTCCCAGGCCGGCCTATTCGGCGACGCGGGGGAGGGCTCTGCCCAACAGTTTTCCGCCGCACAGAAGCAGACGGAGGCGTTTCGACACATCCTGCCCCGGCGGTGGGGTGGCTACAGAGATGCAGTCCCTCTGTCTGCTCGTCGCCGAGAGCACCCTCCTCTGGTCTCCATCTCCGCTCCAGCTTGGCCGCAGCAGCAGCCTTCACAACGGCCGCAGCGTGGAGCTGGCCACAGGAAAGCGGCGCAGCCCGTCTCCGCCCCTGCCAAGCCCGTGAAGCGCCAGGGCGGGCGGCATCCCTGGGACGGGCGACCCGGGGTTCTTGGATCCGGCTCTTCAGGAGATGGTGACCGCACCGCTCCTTCCCCTGGCGGAGGGCCGGGTGGAGAAACCTTTGTTCCTGGTTTTTTCTATTCCGCCACTGGCTACCCAGCCAGTGGTGCCCAAAACCTCAACAGAAGAGTGGGTTCCTTTTTCTCCGGGTTCCAAGATGGATGGCAGTGAGCAAAACCCAGTCTCCACATGGCCGTCCCCCTCTCCCTTCGCCAATGGGCAGCAGGGTTCAGTCCAAGGATGCTACTCCTCCTCACGAGCCCCCTGCCCAGCCGTGGAGCCAGGTAAGTGGCGCGCCGCGCACTCAGACCCCACCCTGGGAAGCACGGAAGCCTCCCGGGTTGGGTCCCTGTGCTCCACTTCGCTGCCCCACTGCGGGTACGTCGGTGGTCTCCCTTGTCCCGCTAGTTCGGTTCACTGGGGGCCTGGTTAGCGCTCCTAAGGCCGTCTCACGTGCGAATGAGGAACCATTCAGGGACCGGCTACGCGATTCAGTCGCAAGGCGCCCGTCCCAAGTTCAGGGGCATTCGGTTCCTCTGGAGGACAAAGATGCCTCCTGTCATGCGTGCAGAAGACTGCTGGCGAAGGACGCGATACAGCCGGTCCCTCCAGCCGACTCGCCCGCCATCTCCTCCTCTGGAGTCAGAAGCAGCTGAGTCTCGTTGCCCCGTTACATCCCAGGCGAGCTCAATGTGCAGCGACGAGCTCTCACGTAGGCCGCCTTCGGAGAATGGCGGGGATCCAACGAGGGACTGTCCAGCTGATTTGGAGATGTTTTGGGGACGCTCAGGTAGACCTGTTTGCCGTCCTGGACACGTCCCATTGCCAGTTGTTTTACTGCCTGGCTGAGGGGACCTTCGGCACGGACGCACTGGCGTGCAGTTGGCCTCGGGGCCTACGCAAATATGCTTTTCCCCCAGTGAGCCTTCTCACAAGGTCAGGGAGGACGAGGAGCAGGACCTCTTGGTAGCGCCATATTGGCCCAATCGGACGTGGTTCCCCGAGCTGATGCTCCTCACGACAGCCCCTCCTTGGCGAATTCCTCTGAGGAGGGATCTCCTTTCTCAGAGAGGGGGCACACTCTGGCACCCACGTCCAGACTTGTGAAATCTCCATTTGTGGTCCCTGGATGGGACGTGGAGGTTCTAAGTGGGCTCCTCCAGCTGGTAGTGAGCAGCATTGCTTCAGATAGCAGCCCTGTATACTAGACACGCTACAGGCTGCTGATGAGTGGAAAACCTGCTCGTCGAGGGTGCTCTCCCTCCGGGAAGGACCCCCTAAGATGCCGATCGCCAGTAGTGCTTTCTTTCCTGAAGGAGGGTGGAGCGAAGGCCTGTCTCCCTCCACCCCTGACAGCGTTATGTTGCCGCCAGTGCCGGTATCCGATGCAGTAGACGGGTAAGTCTGTGGGACAGCACAACTTGGGTCATCAGGGTTCTCAGAGGAGCAGAGGAGGTTAAATCAGACACGGGACCTCACTGGTACCCTTTGGATTCCCTCGGTCTGACCCCGGCCCTGAACCGGACGCGAGCCTTCGAGCCTCTGCAGTCAGTAGAGCTAAAGTTTCTGTCAATAAAGACAGCGGTCCTCACACCCCCCGCATTGGACCCCTCGGTCAAGAGGGTAGGGGACCTGCAGGCATTTTTGGTCGACGATTCGTGCCTAGAATTCAGGGCGGGTAACTCTCACATTGTCCTGAGACCCCGGCCCGGATATGTGCCCAAAGTTCCCACCACGCCTTTCAGGGATCAGGTGGTGAACTTGCAAGCGCTGCCCCCGGAAGAGGCAGACCCAGCCCTAGAGTTGCTGTGTCCCGTAAGAGCGCTTTGCATATACGTGGACCGCACCCGGAGCTTCAGAATCTCTGAGCAGCTCTTTGTCTGCTTTGGAGGTCAGCAGAAGGGAAAAGCTGTCTCCAAACAAAGACTTGCCCACTGGTTAGTGGAGGCTATAGTCTTGGCATACCAGGCCCGACGTTTACCATGCCCCCTCGGAGTGAGAGCTCACTCTACGAGAGCAGTGGCATCTTCTTGGGCATTGGCGCGGGGCGCCTCGATAGCAGACATCTGTAGAGCTGCCGGCTGGGCGACGCCTAACACGTTTGCGAGATTCTATAGTCTCCGTGTAGAGCCCGTGTCCTCTCATGCACTTGCCTCAGGTAGGCAGTAACACCAGACCCGCTCTGTGTCGATCACGCTTGCTGAGCCATTCCCCTCTACGGACCGGATACGTGCGCTCTTGTGCTCCTCATCAGTTCCCCATGGCGAACCCTGGTGGAGTTCCTCCCGCACCCTCGGCGGTCAGGCGTGGCGGAGCACCAGACGCCAGGCTCAGCACTCATGTGCATGCCCAAGGTCAGCCCTTGTGCTGGGCTAGGTGCCCGTGTGTAGTGATTCCCCCTTCGGGTGATCCCACATGTGTATTCTTCCACGGTACGGCTCCCCTCACGGTAAGCCTGTGTCTTTCCCTGGCAGTCGTTCACTGCCATCTCTGCTGTGTATTGATCTCACCCCAGGCGGGTTGAGTCCACCACAGAGACTTCCATATGTAGTACTGCCATGGGCCAGTCCATATGTGTAATTTCCACATGATACCTCCTATGTGCGGGATGTGGCTTCCGTAGCGTCCCAACTGGGTACGCTTTCCCAGTGTTATCCAATGTACCACTGTATGGAACAGCAGTGGCGGACACCTCTGCCTAGCCGCTGTCCTATCTTCCGCCCCAGCTGGTGTGGGGGGACTTGTCGACTTCCGCAGGGCACTGGAGGGGGTCAGCAATAGTGGCGTTTTCCATACGGATCACAATTCATCAGTCACGACTGACGTAACATAGAACATGACTGACTGAAAGGGAACATCTCGGTTACTTGTGTAACACTCGTTCCCTGAAGGAGGGAACGGAGAGTCACGTTCCGTCGCCACAGTGCCTGTACCACCGCTGTATGGCCGGGGCACGTAGTCTCGGCTCCGAAGCGAAAAGCTGATGTGCGTTTGCACGCGCTCTCCTTTTATACCCGCGCTGCGGGGCGGGGTGCGCGTGGCGAAACACGCACGCCAACTGTCATTGGCTTGTTTAGTTTACACTCGAAGGTGATTGGGCTCTCGGGCGAGATCCCAATTCGTCAGTCACTGACGTAACGTCTCCGTTCCCTCCTTCAGGGAACGAGGGTTACACAAGTAACCTAGACGTTTTCAGGGGTCAGGGTTTCCGGAATCCATTCATAACTGAAATACAAAGTTGTGCCATATTGAATGAGCTTATTTCATTAAATACTGCGCACATTCATATACCTAACTAACATAAGAGTATAACACACCAATATGTGTTTAGATTTTGAAATCGTAATGGCATATATAATGATGCCTTTTTCAAATGCAGAGCAAGTTTTAAAACACTACTACTCTCACGTAAACAGCATTGTCTTGCAATAAGTTGATTTTGTCTGTAACAGTGTTCAGACTTCCTTCAAACCTCTCAAGCTGAGATTTATGCCTTCTTTAAAAAAATAATGGGACACCAAAATGTACTCTATTCATGGAAAGTGGTGCAAACTTTTATCCCGTTCTTCCTTTAATGCTTGTTGTGTGCTATGCAGATTATTTGTATGTATATTTAGCGTACGTGCAAGAGTGCCAAGAAAGCATGGAAGCTGTCCAACTTTTGAAAGCATTTATATTTGTGAATGTGCATGCAGCTCGAGTTTTCCGTTATAGCAGCAGTATTGGAGAAACACCCATTGTAATGCAACACTAAATATAACTGCATAGAATTCATTCAGCATTCCTGGAAGATTGCACCTAAAAAAAAAAAAAAAAAGGTAGTTTCACTTTCATTGCTGCAGTTACCTCTAAAATAACTCTAAAAGAAAATCACCTGCCTGCTCAGGTGGAAGTTCTGAAGACGGTTTCTCGGCTGTTAAGATGACTGCCTTGGGGCGACCACAATTCCTGGTAAGACTGAAGTTCAGGCAGGGTTAAAATCCGTCACCTTGGTGAACTAAACAGTCTCCTCATCCTTCCCTCGGGCGCCTGTAGCTCCAGTTCTCCGAGGTGCTGGTGAAATGGAGATGCTTTTTCAGTTTCCTGGCTGCCAAGCAGGGGAAAGATGGCGTGGAGGTGTTGGAGCAGAAACTGGATCTAGAGCAATTGCAGGTATGCTTTGGGTTCAAACTGCGGCCAAACACACAGATCAACCAACACTAAAGCGTGTTTAATACTGCAGTAGACTGTAAGGCAGCTGTAACAAATCTGACCTGCAGCAAGCAACTGGAAGCTATATTGCAATGACTGTATAGTATGAGCTGCATTTATTTTAATGGTAAAATGTAATTAACATGGCAATAAATAATTAAGTAGTCTTTTAGCAGACACTTGTATCCAAAGCAACTTACACAAGATATTTATACATGATTATTTCCACTTGAGAAATTGTTTTGCTTAAAGGAATAGTTCACCCAAAAATTAAGATTTGCTGAAAATGTACTCACCTTCAGGCCATCCAAGATGTAGTTGAGTTTGTTTCTTCATCAGAACAGATTTGGAGAAATGTAGCATTACATTACTTGCTCACCAGTGGATCCTCTGCAGTGAATGGGTGCAGTCAGAATGAGAGTCCAAACACTGATGAAAATGATTACAGTAATCCACACACAATCCACACGACTCCAGTCCATTTATCATCTTGTGAAGTGAAAAGCTGTGTGCTTGTAATAAACAAATTCATTTAGGAGATTTTAACTTCACAGTGCTTCTGAGTCCTCTAGCTATATTATTGCTTTCTCCAATGAAAAAGTTGTCTTGTCTGTATCAAGAGAGAAATATGCACAGATTAAGCAGAAATTTTTCAACAAATTTTCATTTTTGGGTGAA
Organism: Sinocyclocheilus anophthalmus; assembly: GCA_018155175.1. Classification (NCBI taxonomy): domain Eukaryota; kingdom Metazoa; phylum Chordata; class Actinopteri; order Cypriniformes; family Cyprinidae; genus Sinocyclocheilus; species Sinocyclocheilus anophthalmus. Next base: position 42,882 of record JADLZN010003683.1, on the reverse strand, counting down.
CTATTCCTTTAAGGGTATAATAGTGATACTACATGAATTGACACTTGCAAGGTTCAGACTTACAACCTTTAATAGTCCACATTTTTAACCATTAAACTACCACATAATGACCATTGAAAACATGAGCATATTTTAACTTTTTCATTCATTATGCACAAATACACATTGCAAGAGTTTTTAAATTCAAGCAGAAAAAAAACTGTAGCTCTGCATATTCAAACCTTGGAGGGTTTTGAGCGAATGATATGCATAATAGGAGTACATCAATTATGAAAATCATGTCATACGTTTTTTTTCTTTATGACACAACAGAACAAATTCTTATGTTCCGCCCTCTTATTTTGCACATATTGAAATAATACTGTTGCCATGGGCTGTCAAACTCTGAGAAAGACAAAGAAAGCACCATAGAAACCCTGTATAATTTTTCTAAAACCATATAATAGCTTTGTGTGAGACTCATGTAAGTCCTTAATAGCTTAAAATCCTTCAAAGTTTGAATATACAGATGTGCATTTAATATATGAGAGCTACAGGTTTTTTTCCGCTTGAATTTTGAAACACTTTCAATGTAGTGCACAAATCATATGAAATAGTGCTTCTTTTTTTTTGGAGAGTAAAGGCCCAAACACACCATGGACGATAACCATAATGATAAAGCTACAGATCTAAAAAAAATATATTCTTAATATAAAAGAATAGAGTCTGGAATCACAATTTTGTTTCAGCCAGTTAATGATAAAAACATTGACAGCCAAGAACTTGAGCATCCAAAGCAACAAAACTGCAGAACAATATTGGCTGTTGGTGTGGATGCTGATGAGTTTGTTATAGTTATTTTTACATTTCTCGTTCTTGGTGTGAGTGGGCCTTAAGAGCTGTTCTTCAGAATGTATCATTTTTTGTTCCAAGGAACACAAAACTCCCAGTGGGTGCGTTTTGGGTGAGCTTGCCCTTTAATCATGCAGTCTTTTTGGAGTGTTTGGTCTGATGAATGAAAATGTGTGTGTTTTCTTTGCAGACATGTCTAGCCAGACTGGGAGCTCAAGGCAACATTCAGAGCTGCCTCTCTGATGGACGACAGCACTCGTAAGGGTGAGAAATACCAGTTTCCCATAGCTGTTCTGACACTCAGACTTGTAAATCTTCTCAATCAATGGCAGACAATGAAGTTATCTTATGAACTGAGGAGAGCTACTCAAGGACTATTCCATGGGTGCTCCATTACTCTGCTTGACCCCCTCGAGTCAACTAAACCCCTGAGTAACTAAACTCATATAGGAGCACTTTGCACTGCAGAATCGACCAGTTCTGTAATGATGCATGTAAATCGTCTGATGTTTAAGAAACATCATGTGGGACACGCTGCTGAAACGTGAATGCTATTTTTTTTATTTGTTCCCCAAAGCACGGTGGACATGCTGGACTGGAACCGTATGATCGACGAGAGAACAAAGATATCTGATCTACTAGTTGTCCCGAACCTGCAGGTAGGCGGACAGCAAGAAACGGATACCTTAACCACATCATAAATTAAGAGGGTTATTGATTTCTCATGGTCTAATTGGTTCTATAAACACTGCAAATGCCCCTTTGCAGTTTTGAGGTTTTACCAGGTAATTCGATTATGAAGACAAGTCTGGAATTTTGCCTGCAAGAGAAGCAAGATGCTTCCATCACAAGTACAAAAAATAGTCTTCATTTTTTGCATAACTTTAATGTGTATTAAAGGTGAATGTGTAATTTTGGTGTAAAAATATATTATTTTTTCTTTCTGAACAAAATTTGAGTGGTGCTTTTCTGTACAAAATAAGCATATTTGAAATTTTACATTCATTTTGCAAATACACATTAATGTGCTTTATAGTAGTGCACCAATTATGAAAATTCATAGTTTATTTTCCCTGGGGAACATTTTGCAAGCAAGAAAATAAGTGGCTTCCATCGCAAGCACAGAAAATAGTCTCAATTTTTTTTGTTGCATTACTTAAAGGTGGGACTTAAAGGTGAATTTCAGCATTAAAAATGTAGGATTTTTATATGACTGCTGCTTTTCTGGACAAAATTGACAGCCACAATGGAAATGTGTTGTGGGTTATTTTCAGGACATTGCTATGCAGTTGCTAATGAATGATTTGTGGCGTCATTTATGTTTACATCAGGGTTACTATCGTTAACTTAAAAAAATAGATAAATAAATAAAATAAAACTGAATTAAGTTTAAGCAGTAAAATTACTGAAAATAAACTAAAACTGAAATAAAAAGGAATTAATAAAATTGAAATGATACTAAACGAAAATGACAAGCATATAACAAAATTAAACAAAAAGTAAATGAAAATATAAAAAGTAAAAGCTAATTCAAAATATTAATAAACACTTTAATAACAATGAATACTACAGTAAAACTAGTTTATATCACAAATTGTTACAAGTATGAGCAACGACATTTAACAAGCACCGCTAATACATGTTTCCAAACAGGATTTCAAAACACCCTGTTCTTCTATTGTTCTGTCAGACAAGCAGTTCCTCTTCAAACTCGTGCATTTGTTAAGCCAGAAGCTGCTCAATCAAACAATAATGTCATAAATGTGACCCATTGTTTGCAGTCTTTATGAAGTCAACCTATGAATGGCTTTCTTCTGCGGAGGCGGGGTTTAGCCACAATATTACGTCATAAAGTGGCACATTCTACAACCTGTCGTTTTGGCAGAATGACTTTAATATAAGCTGTTTTTAGACTAACAAGAAAGATTTGAGTTCTGTAACTTGCAGTGCTGTTTTATAGGTACAGTGACTTTATTCAAAGGACATTTGATTTCTCAGTTCATGACACCTTTAAAATATAAAAGTTATTTTAAATTATGAATGACTTTCTTATTGCATAATAAACTGCGCCCTTTACCTGTAAGAACTCTCTCCAATAATTAAAACAATTTGTAAAAAAAACTAAACAAAAACAATAACAGTATTTAAAAGTTAGTATTTTATTATTATTATTATTATTAAGAATTACTTCCCAAATGAAAATGCACTCATATGTGTTCATATGCTGAATTTCTTTCGCTTTTGTATTTTATTTTTAGAACAGACTGGTCAGCTGGAGCCTCTTCTGTCCAAGTTCACTGAAGAAGAGGAAAGGCAGATGAAAAGGATGCGTCAGCGCCTGGACGTCTTGGCTAAGGTGCGTTCATTGGCTGTGTTCCTCTTATATTTCTCTTGTGGTATTCATGCGGAGTGGCAGAAGGTCATAGTCTAACAGACAGTCATGGATGAAAAATGTAACAGAGATTGATTTTGAGAAAGCCTTCAGCAGAGTGTGGAGGTTAGAGAGTTGTTCCGCCCCGTCGACTTGATGCGAGGAACATGTATCGGGTTTATGTCGCACTGTGAAAGGCCGATGGTACAAGCAGTACAAGCTGTGTGACTCACAGTAGACTCAAGGCTTCCTGTTTCTCAGTCTGGAAGTACCAAATCAAACAAAGTTTGGAGATTTCATATAACAGTTTTTCTCTAAATTGGTTACCTGGAGAATACTATACAAGTTTTATTTTTTTATAAGTTGGAACTGGATTTCACTCATTTCTACCAGGGTTGCGGTGCGAGGTGATTATGTCAATACAGTTGCTTGAAAGTTTGTGTACCCTTTAGAATTTTCTATATTTCTGCAGAAATATGACCCAAAAGATCAGCAGATTTTCACAAAAGTCCTGAAGGTTGACAAAAAGAATCCGATCAAACAAATGAGACAAAAATATATACATTATATTGACAGAGTATTTTTAAGTTAAATGCAAATGATCGCACCGGTGCCTCTAAGTTAACTGTCATGCAGTGAGCGCGCTACTTTTCAGCTTCCACACTCCACACAAACACTTGAATAGCACACATTTTTCTAGGTTAACATTCAAGCGAGCAGCCATGTAATGTTGCTTCTACTTACAAGTTTCAGATGATAAGCCACATTTGAGGTCGATGACCGAAACGAACGTTTGGATGTCCGATGTACTGTAATTACCACATAGACCAGCTGTTAATAATCTGTCCATCATGGACTCCCCCCCCCTTCACCATGTCCTGGGGATTTGTTTTTCTGCAGCCCTCACGCGCACTAGTAGCTAAATCGTACTAAGCCTCTTCTCATCGACTAATGGTTAGTCGACTATTAGGTGGCAGCCCTACCCTTACGAAAAATGTATTCAAGTGTGCTATTAGTAGACTTCTTTTAAACAAAAAATAGGAACGTATCCTTTCAGTCTACTTTTATGTACTTCTCATAAATATACTGAAAATGACATTTAAGTATATTGAATTATACTAAGAAAAAGAGTAAATATATTTGAGCTATAGCTACTTGTGCTCCAGGAATCGTGTTTTCATTGTTTCCGTTAGGGGGCGCTATTACACATCTTCTGTAAAGAGAAGAACCGAACAACAGATGCTTCCAACATGTAATCTAACACGATCAGACATTTAACAGCATTCAAAACTGTGTAACTATGAAATAAATGGCGAACCATATAAAGGCTATGGGGTGTTGTAGACTCCCATCGATGTTGATTCACTCTGAATCCAATTCATGTATTTGTCAGCTTTTTGATTCAAAGTTGTATTATTGATTTATTTATGAAACTTATCCACATTAAAGTGTTTTAAAAAAGAATGCATGAAGCTAGATTAAAATGTTTTTGTTTACAAGCAGATGCCCTGTTTTTTCTTTTGATGTTTTGTATGTTCAGATGTCCATATAACAAAATATATAAAAATTTATATCTAAATAGGGACATAGTAGTATACTTTAAGTATGATGTAAAGTTCACTTAAAGCGTGTTCACCCAAAAATGAAAATTAGGCTTGTGTTTTACTCACCCTCGAAGCATCCTAGTGTATATGACTTTCTTCTTTCGAATCCAGTCGGAGTTATATATGCAGTTGAACAGTCCACAAGTCGTCAAATAAAGCTCGCACATTCATAATAAAACGTGCCGCAGACGGCTCCGGGGGATGAATAAAGGCCCCCTGTAGTGAATCCATGTGTTTTTTTAAGAAAAATATCCATACTTCAAATGTAATAAACACTTTTCTCTCAATTCCGCTGACTGTCATATGCGGAAGCCATTCCGGCGGATGACGCAGCACGTATGCGCAGGGCGCGCAAAAAAACAAGTCTGCTCTGTTACAAACTAAAAACATATATGTAAACTAATTGTGTACTCAAAGTTTACTTCTGTTATACTTAAAGTATACTTAAAAAGTATACTTTTATATACTAGAAATTGGGCCAAATACAAGGAGTATTAAAATAGTTCCAAGTATACTACTAGGACACTGATATTTGTATAATTATTACATAAAGTTATGCTTAAAAATATACTTCGGTGAAAAGTATACTTCTTTTGGTAAGGGGATTTACACTGTTGCTGCTTCCCAGTTCGCCTACTTGTACTATGCCCTAAAAGTATGTACTTTTTTTGTGAAGATAAAGTACATACTTTTGAATATGTAGCAGAATAGTAGGCAAGCTTTAGGACATACAACTTCATCATAGCTGCTTCTTTAACAGACGCTCTGTTGCTTAGTTACATACATCCTGTCACCATTTAAACTGCACTATCAATCATCTTGTCACAGTTAACATCATCCATATTTCGTTTAATTTAATTTCCTACCGTATTGGAGAGAAATGAAAGGGGCACATCGCGGGTCATTCATGCCGACAACTCTGTGTTTGCATAATGATGCATTTAAAAGTTAATGACCAAACATAAAAGTTCACAGTGTAGCTGCAGATGAAATATAACTTGGATAACATTAAATACATATTTTTTCATCGGTTAGACATTTGATTATGGTATCACTCAGATCCTGTTCTCTAACTGCTTCGTCGGTCGGCGCATAGCCTCCATGTACTTTTTTGGGTTTGTAGTTTTATCAAATCCGAGCCCACCTCGCAATGTGTTGTGGGCAATATTAGCTGTTAGAGTGTGCATCGATCTGCACTTACAATTCTAACCGACCATCCGGGAATCTTTGGCATACTCTTTTCAACATACTATGATTTGGGACATACTAATTCTATTTTCGAGTACTATTTAAGATGGATAGTATGCGAATTGGGACGCAGCATACATGTGTGAATCGGTGGGCGGGGCTAAACAGGTAGTGATGTAGAAGCAGGCGTTGATCATCTTCTGTGGAGGTGGTGTTTAGCCACACTATTACATCATAAAGGGGCACATTCCACAACCTGTCATTTTGACAGACTGGCTTCAATATAAGCAGTTTTTATTAGACTAACGAGAAAGTTTTGAGTTCTGAAAATTACAGGATGTTTTATAGTACAGGAACCTCCTATGTCACACGATACAAAGTTAATTTGATCTCAGTACAGACCACTTTAGAAAATAATTATAAAAAAAAATATTTCACATTATTGCTGTTTTTACTGTATTTTTGATCAAATAAATGCAACCTGGTAAGCATAAGAGACTTTCAAAAACATAAGAAAACCTACCAAACCCAGACGTGTTGAACAGTAGTGTAGTTACTTGATTTTTATTTGATCAGCATTTTATTGTTTGACTTTAAACCTATCAACTAAGCTTTGATTTGAAGTTTTTGCGTGGCAATATTTCTTCAACGTGGTTTGTTATTTGTTATCTAATGCAATGACTTTCGATATTTTTAATGTCCAAAATACTCTTTCGCACGCGGTACGTGGTCATATTGCAGATGAGGTTATAGCCTCTTATTTGTTGACAGATCCTTGGTGATATCAGAAATGATGGTTGCCACGTCAATTAAAAGCGCTGATGGGGTATATCTTTATCTTTGACCTCTGTTTGCAGTCAGCTACAACTTAAAGTTTTAACTCGCGCTGTTCCATGTCATAAAAGCATGATGGTGGAAAATGGCGTCAGGCTGATGGTGGATGCCGAACAGACATATTTCCAGCCTGCTATCAGCAGCTCACTTGGAAATGAAGATTAATCTTAACCGAGACAAGCTGTAGTTTAACACCATCAGGGCACCTCAAAGGGCCTCACACACACACACGTCTGACACCTTTGAATGGTGTTAACGTGGCTCACATGATGCTATTCTGGGATTTATCTACAGTTAGATGCTGTGCAGAAAACATGATATTATAGCACGATAACATTTAGACAATGCAACATCAAAACTGACATTTAACACCGTGGTGCTTGCAATCTTTCTTTGTTTTGCAAGTAATCCTGAAAGGAAATAAATGATGATGGTGACAATTAAACACATGCAGTGCACACACATTGAGTCTCCATATAACTTCTATAATAACAGGGTCTGCTTATAATGTTAGTCATGGTTTCTTGCACCAAAAAAATGGAACAGTGATGATTTTAATGACAATTTTGCCCATTCTCTTAGCCATTAGGAATTAATTATGCTGTTTTTGCTACTATTACCCTTTTGTATGTATCATATTTTCCAGAATACAATTTGTGCTTTTTAATCATCAAAAACGTGCTGCAACTGATATTCCAAAGCGATCAGGATTGATTTGTGCCGAATGAGAGAGAGAAATGGGATGAGTAAAGTAAAAATCTAAAATTTAAAATTTTGGGGTGAACTAATCCTTTAACAAAAGGTAATTTTCTGGAAAATAAGTTGCAAAGGGTCACAACTAAGTACTATTACTTTAGGGGAAAAGAATTAACTTACAGTAAATAAAAAGAAATGTACAAACATTATAAACGTATTTTAGTTTCCCTCACTCTACAAATCCTAAATTTAACAGTATTCAGAAATAGGAATGAAATATATAAGTATAAAACAAACAAATTATAGTGGCATAAAAACAACATTACTATAAACACTAAAATATTTACAGCTGAATACGATATACAAGACGTGGGACTCTAGGCCATCCAAGATGTAGAGATTTTGTTTCTCATCGGAGAAGATTTGAAGACTTAAATCCCTTGCTCACCAGTGGATCCTCTGCAGTGAATGGGTGCCGTCAGAATGAGAGTCCAAACAGCTGATAAATACATCACAATAATCCACACCACTCCAGTCCATCAAGTATTGTCTAGTGAAGTGAAAAGCTACATGTTTGTAAATCCATCAAGACATTTTAACTTTAAAATATGACCCCATAATCCATGATAAATCTTCCTCCAGTGAAGTCCATCCTCTGTTGTCCTCTCACAAAATCCACCGAAATGTTTGTTTAGAACTGTTTTTGCTTGTAAACAGTGCTTGATCTGTGCATATTTCTCTCCGGATTCAGATGAGACAACCTCGTCGAGGGAGAAATAAAACAGGATAGAGGACTCTAATTTTATCCGGAGCAATGTTTTGAATTTTTTTAAATTAATGATGTATTTATTATACGCATGAGCTTTCACTCCCAAGACGTAATTGATGATGGAGTATGTGGGATAATTGCGATGTTTTTATCAGCTATTCGGACTCTCATTCTGACGGCACACATTCACTGCAGAGGATCCACTGAGCAAGTTTTGTAATGCTAAATTTTTTCCAAATCTGTTCTGTTGCAATGTAATGAGTCTCTAGTGTCAGGAGCATTTGATAATGTGTCCATGGATGGGAGTTATCAAGAAGGGAGGGCTGGTGTTTTGGTGCCAAGGTAAGGGGGGGCTTACATGTACCAGGAGAGACGCCGAGATGCAGAGATTGGATATGAAGACCTCATCAACCCAGAATATGAATCCACTAACAGAATGTACCAGAGGCAAGAAATGTTCCAAAGTTTCATTGTTAAAATTCACTTTAGTGTTCCAAAACCTAGTGAGCTGCCTTGTTGTTTACAAAGGCTGCTACTTTCTAAGGCAGCGTCTGAACTGAAATGGAGCATCATAAGTGACTCATCTGATAGCTCTTCTTGGGCAGCAGCTCCATTAACGGTCACTCACCCACGCAAAACAAATAGAGCTAATCGCAAAAAACACACAAGAGACCCTCACAGCTGATTCCAATAGAGTCTGATGCAGGGTGGCCATGGACTCCCACTTTTAGGCCACATCCCCGTTGTCTGATATTAAAATACTGCCCTATTTCTCCCTTCGCTCACATTAAAACAAAATTTCAGATATAGGCTTAAATTAGCTATATCTTTAGTTTTTTTTTTTATTATTAGTTTAAGTTATGTCTAATTGTTTTACAATATTTCATTTGTTTGATATCGACAGACTTCATCTCTGGATTAATATTAGATTACGTACAAGTAAACAATGCTGGCTTGATATTTCAATGCCAAGACAGAATGAAACAACTTTGGCTCATGAATATTAATGAAGTAGCATGACTGGACAGTCTAGAACAGTGTTTCCCAACCTTTTTTTAGTCGCGGCACCCTTTGGAAATGAACAAACTTGTGGCACCCTACAAAATTAATTTTGTCACAATATTTGAATTTCTAACTTCGATATGATAATTTGAAAAGTATAGATATTCGGTACAAAATGGAAGAACTGCAGAATATAATGTCATACAGATTTTTAATATTATTAAAAAAAATGTTGTCCATCAATGGTGTCAATCAGTAAGCTAATTTCTAATGAAAAGACCAATTAATAGACAGCTGTTAAATGTAGCTTATACATATGTAAACCATTATTTAAGTACCATTATATCTAGTATCTTCACCAAATTGCTACTCAGTGTTTTTTTATTTAAGTGGTAATTTGGGTGCAAAAATCAGTGCAGGAGTAGCTTGATTTCAACTTTGAATGGAATAAAAATGGAGGAAAACAAAAATAAGAAACAAATAATAGAAATTAAGAATGAAGCACAAAATAAAAAAAAACGACAGACTTCAATGAACTAAATAGCTTTTTAGTGTTTCAGGAGGTATAACGTAGAGGTTTCAAATTAACTTTTTTTTACCAATTATCCAGATAATGTTTAGTCTTAGAAAGCTATTATTATTATCAGAACGCGTGAGCATAACATAGCGGTTAGCAGATAAATGGAATGAGAGGGGCAGCGTTACCAGAGTTGCCCATATACCACACCATGTTACAAAACAGTAGGGCTATTGCAGACAGAAACAATACTGTACTACATCAATGTTTCCTGTCGGCTCAATGTTTGAGTGGACTTTGCCGTTTCGATGATGAGCAGGATGAATGGTATCGCGTGTGTGGAGGCGACTTGTGCGAGCGCCACACACACACATAGAGCGGGATAATACGCAGAGCATCACACCACGTGATAGTGAAACTGAGAGGTTGAACTTAATTTCGGCAGCCGAACATTCGGTGCATCTCTAATTATGGCGACATCAGAAATGGAGGATTATATAATAGGCTTTAGAAAATTTTTAGCAAATTAAAAAAGATTAAAAAAATGATTTTTTTTACACTGCACCCCTGCTCTCGACAGACGGCACCCCGGTTGGGAAACACTGTACTAGACTATAGGAAGTCTGGTTCTTCAATAAAAATGACAATTGCTGAAGAATACAAATGTTAAACTATGCAAGTTAATTACGACATTCATGTTTTTTTTACCCTTTTAACTATTTTAAAGCTTGTTTGGTCATTTGAAATAATTGTATGCCATTTTTGGAGTTTACTGAAACCATCTAGGTGGATAACATGCTGTTTTGGAACAGATAATTATGGAAACATTCTTCATTTAATAAGAATGTTTTGTTTCAGAAAGCAGAAGTCTTGGGTCAGGTTCACTTTGCCTGTCTTTAAGGAGCAAGATGACATGGCCAAGTAGATTCTGAGTCCAGATCAGCAGTCCTAAGATACTTGTTACATCTAGGACCTTATCTGAACATCATACTTCTTCTGAACTGTGCTTCATTCAGACGGTCTATGTGCTGACAGAATGTTTCACAGGCAGGAGAGATTTATCTAGAGTCTTGGCTTATCTCACCATAGGTAAGCCTCTTATGATTAAGGCAGATTCTGACAGCTTTCAAAATAAATCTGATCTTTTCAAAAGCTTTTTTTGTGTTTGGCGGTCAACAGTCATGTTGGCTGAAAGTGCAGACCAGAAGCAGGATGATTTATGAGCAGCTGGTGTCTTTCAAGTGTCTGGATTACGTGCTGGAGGAGATCGAATGGAATAAGAAAGCAAATGTCATGGTGGCATCGCACAATCTAGACACTGTTAAACACACTCAGAAGGTCAGTTTTTCTTTTTTTTTACCCCCTCTCTCCTTTTGTCTTTCTATTATATACAGTATGTGAACCATCATAAACAAATGTAATTTCCACCACAACTCAAATATCGTTTTTTAGAATAAAATATCTAGAATATCTAGCTAGAATTTTATGTATCTCAAAAATGCATTATATAATATATATATTTTTTTGCACAGTTTGACAGAATTACAGCTTGATTGGAAATGTCGAAAAAAACACGTGATGTTTATCTGAAGTTTTTATTCTTTTTATCAAATCTCTCAAATTTCTTGTTAAGCATTCTCTTCACTGATATGATTGTCTCCAATGCACAATAACTTTTAAGTACACTTAAATCTTTGTTTAGATTATCATTTTTAAAATGTAATAATATTTTAATGATGGATCTTGATATTTTAAGACAAAGTCTGGGATAAGATTAAAAATACAGTAAAAACAGTAAAATTGTGAAATAATATTAGAATTCAAATTATTATTATTCGAATTATTAGCTTTATATTTATTTATTTAGAACTGTTTAAAATGCATTTAAAATAACACATGATCCTTCAGAAATCTTTATAAATATGCTGATTTGCTGCTCAAGTAACATTTCTTATGATCAATGCTGAAAACAGTTGTGCTGCTTAAAAATCAACCTCTGGACATAAAGTTGAGAGTTACACTGAGTTACATTCACATTTCGAGTGTACTGTAGTTGTGTTGTTGTTTGATATCAGGACTTTCCCTGCATCACCAGTAACATTTAGATCCCTCTGGGAGTAAATTAATTTGTTTAAATTAATAATGTAATATGCAATCATTAATTTTATGTAATCACTCCTTAGGGGTGTAACCTCATTTGACAAAGGTGTGCCAGTGACCGATGCCATTAACATTCTCTGTCACAGTGTCAAAGAGTGTCACCAGGGCATGATTCATACGGAGGTCCACACTAGTTACCCTCCTTTTACATCATTCACACTTAATATCACCTTAAGTGTCTCAAAATGTGTCTTGTTCGTGCATGTAATGGCTGTAACCGATAAGAGGGTGTAAAACTTTGAGTGAGCAATCGCCAGAATGTATCCGGAATTAAATGACCTTGCCAAAGGGGCCTCTCTCATTTTTCACTTTCTGTGACGGCGCTCTGTGTGTTTATGGTCTAACAGGATGAATGAAATGGGTCTGGCACCCACAGATAAGAAGGTGTACTTCAGCCAGCTCCTGGGAATGTGCGACCAAATCAGCTTTCCATTAGGTGAACACACACACACACACACGTGTGTGTATAAAATGTCAGCTAATGTTTGTTTTAAGTAAAATCCGTAAATAAATTGGCAATATAGCAAACATGCAAGCAATTTTCCCCATAGTTGGGGTTGATTTACAATTGAATGACCATTATATATTATATACAATTATAATTATTATAGTGTGTGTGTGTGTATAGTATATAGGTTATAGATAAAATAAATATAAAAAAGGCAAAATATAATATAAAATTATGTATTTAACTGTATATAAATGATATAATTGTATAAAATATATTACATGTTAGTTGAGTTCGTTTTAATATAATAAATTAATAATTTAGTTATTACTTATAACTTTATAAAATTATTAGTATTTAAGCTATATATTTGTCACACTATGCTATATATAAATATGGTAGTATATAAAGTGTTACCAAGATAGTAAATAGTTATAGGATAGTATAAGATATAAAGTGTTGTCAAGAGTACAGTTATAAAATGCATGTCAATCAAATGGATAAATCACCAAAGAAATACAGAAAAACACTTTAAGATTAGTATTCTTTTCTTGTGTGCTCTCATCTCTAGCTCAGGCAGGATTCACTGTGTACGAGTATGGTCCGGTGAACGAGGTGATTCCGTATTTGTCCCGTCGGGCACAGGAGAACCGTGGCATTATAAAAGGAGTTTAGATGGAGAGAGAGCTCCTATGGAAAGAGTTGATGCGCCGACTGACCAGTGGAGAGGTCTTCTACACACCTGCTGTATAAAACACACTCGGCTTCTCACCAGAGACTCCTTGCACTTGTTTTCTTACCTGTTCACCCATCCGTTCGTAAATCTTTTTTTCCACTCTAACTCAGGCTGTTCATGATATAGCGCACACAAGATCCTTCATTTGAATCACAAACCACAGTTGGGTGAATCTCACTAAATGCAAATCATAGTTCTCCTGAAAATCAAAAATCGAAAAAACTAAAATGTGCATTTGGATAAAGAAAATGAAGTCTGTTTATAGAGTAGACCCTACAGCTGGTCAAACATACTCATCAAGTATTAATGGGTGAATCTTGTGAATCTCATCAAATCATATTTTACTTGAAAATCGTAAATACATAATAGTAAATATTGCAAAGTTGCATTAATAAAACAAAGTTGGTCAAACATTTATTAAATATTAATGGGTGAATCTCACAATGTCACACTGTAAACAATTATGGCACTATATTATAAGTGTTATTTTAAAATTCACTATATTTTCTATAAAGACACAATTGTTGGATGTTTTTAAATTTTTACAAGCATGTTTTTACAATTCATATTTTGTAGTAGATATAGGTATTGCACATTAAAGTATTTTTTATTTTATTACAGTAATGACAATATCATGAGGATCATGGAAGAAAAGCATACACAAATGAAAAGAAATATCTAGATGCATAACGGTAATGAACATTTTGGGGGAAATGTGCTTAGCTCTCATGACAATAATTTCACAATAGTAAAGTTCATTTTAAAAATCACTTGAAAACCATAAAACTATTAGAAGATCATTTTAAAGTAGCAAAATGTCTGGTGGCTAATAGCAAATAACAACAGTTTTCATTCCAGTAGCAATAACTGTAAGTAACAATGGTATTTTAGAGGAAACTGTGGTTGCCTTGGTGCATTTTTGTAAGGGTCAAGAAAGAGAGGTTATACACTTCCCTTTCCATAAAATCTTCATCTAATTCACTTTCCTCAGTATTTCCATATTTCCATTCCACTGATGGTCTGGCTTTGCACTCTTTCTCTTCCCTCATCCATCTCTCCGGCACCTTTATGACTCTGAAAGGGCTCCTAAAATGTCAGACGCCTGAGTGTGCACTGCTGCTTTATACCCCACCTTTATTCCTCGAGTGGAACACCAATAATAAAAATATAAGCATGATTTAAACAGTAATAAACAAACACATCAGTATCACTTTCTGATAATGACTGTTTGAATTTAAGGATAACAACGCCTAGAGTTCGAGAACTATATTTTATGTATGTGACATTTCATGCTTGGAGTGAGGAATTGTGGGCAGGGGCGGATCTAGAAAATAATTTTTAGGGTGGCAAAGGGGTGCCATGGGTTCTATGAGGGGTGGCAACACCAAAGCAAGCCCCCATGCATAGTTTTTGGGGATTTATGGTCTGACATACACAGTTGTGTTCACAAATATTGTATTACCATTAAGTAATCATCTATACTGTTTAAAATGAAAAATAAATAACATTTCAATATCCATCATGGCACCAAGTCAATACAACATAAAAAACTTCAACAGGTTATAAATGTTTCTGAGCTTGTCTCACTAAAGAAGACATGCGGTTCTATTAAAATTACATAGGCTACTTAGATGGTATAATCACGTTTAGTGCAAGTTTAAGAGCAACAAAAACTTTTGAATTTCCTAACATTAGAAAGAAATACAATAATATCAAAGCACTGAAACTGGATCAGTTTTGAAAACAATGTTTGATTTTCTGTTATTAACAGAGGTGGGAATGTCTGTAATCACCCAGAACAAACTCTAGCAACACCCCAGCAACTGCATAGCAAGAGCCTAGCAACCACCCAGAATATCCTAGCAACCAACTAGCAGCACTTTAGCAAGCATCTAGAACAGGGATCCTCAAATCTGGCCCACGAGATCCACTTTCCTGCAGAGTTTAGCTCTAACCCTAATCAAACACACCTGAACAAGCTAATCAATGTCTTCAGGATCATTAGAAAATCACAGGTAGGTGAGTTTGATCAGGGTTGGAGCTAAACTCTGCAGCGCATTGGCCCTCCAGGGCAAAATTTGAGGAACCCTGATCTAGAACATCTAACTGACCAAACCATTTACGTTTTTTAAACAAGACTTTAAGACAAGCCGGCATACAATTCAAAACTTTGCCTCTTTTTTTCAAAACTTTACACACAAATCCAAGAATTGCACACACAAAATGCAAAATGCCTCACATCTCTTGCAAAATGAAGCACTGCATTCAAAATATCACAAACACATCTCAAAAGCAAACATTTTCAAACACCTTTGCTATAATATTAATTCCAGAGTTTTGTGTGTTACATAGAGAATTGTGTGTTGCGTTTTGCAAAAAGTGTTAAAGAGTCAAAGGCCGAGAATTAGTGTATGGTTTTGCAGATTTGGTGTGTGGTTCTGGTGTTTGAGTGTCAGGTTTCAGAAATTGTGTGACAAGTAAAGATTTTGTGTGTGAGCAGTAGAAAAGCTCACATACCAAAGAATTGTATGAACTTGACATGCACCACAATACAGTACAGTAAAAAATAAAATAAAAAAAGTAAATTTAGCATCCTCTGCACATTCTGCCAAATTTCATTACAGTATGCAGTACTATAGCAGTTTCTTGGTCTCCTGACACAAGACTAACTATATCTCTAAGCAGTCATTCTCCGTTCTGCAAAAATGCAGTACACATAGGCCTAAAAAATGGTTACAAATAAAATTTGACAGTCACATGCTTGCAGGTGTACAACATGTGCTACAGTTTACTGTACATATAGAATAATGATATTGTCTAATGTACTGGTACTGTACTGTAATTATACTGTGTGTGTAAGTATAAACCCCTGTAGATGATTGGCTCAGCTCTCTCCTCTCTCCATTGTTGACATGCAGAGATTCTGATTGGTGTGTCATCAAATACCTAATGTTTAACTTACTCATTGTTAAACTTTTTGAGAAATGTGTCTTTGTTTTGAAAACTTAATGGTTTGGGGAATTAAGTGCTAACTAAAATCAGTTATATTAACAATCGAGAAAACTGCAATAGGACTAGATTCTTACCTAACTCTGCTATTAGTTTCCGTGATCGGCATCTTCTTATTGATTTCATGTTATTGTTAGGGCTTATATTCATGATGAAAGTGGAGCGAGCGGTCGGAGAATCGGATCACCAAACAATTACGCGATGAATCTCAGACATATCCGGACGGGATTAGATTTCTCAGAGGACTTCTGAGTTACCTGAAAAGCAGTAATTATCTGATTCACGAACAAATGTAAAAACAATTCGTAAGTGAACTGGGCCGCGCTTTGTGGTTTTGACTCAAAAAGATCCGGTTCATAAGAGCAGGGACGTTTCTAGGCATAGGCGAGCTAGACGGTCGCCTAGGGCGCCACCAGCTGAAGGGGCGCCAATGAGCGCACGTACTGGCACTTTTAGCAGGATTGTGATAAAGAGTGGCACGGTCACCCTGAAATATGACTGCCGTCCCCACTGGATCCCCCAACATTATTGGGCTAGAATACTGTCAATCTGACGATGCCTTTATGCCACTAGATCAGAGTGCTATCAATTGCTGCCTGATTGTTGCATGCAAAGTTTGCATTTGGAGCGCTCAACAACGCCATTAGATCAGTGGGCTCTGTCAGTGCTTTGGCAAGGTAACACTTTTTTTTGCCATGCAATAAAGCTAAGTTCAAAGGCCAATTTAAAATATTGGTACAGTAAATAAAGTGCACAAAATCAGTATTTTGTTTAGGCAGTATTTGTGGCACTTTTGTGGCACATTTTTCCAAATATTTGTGGCAGATTTGTCCAAAAGGTGTGTGTTTTTGCGCCAATGCATTGTTAAAGGATCAGCGTGTCATGTAATATTCCCATATAAACTTTAACATCCAATTAAAAAATATTTGTATAGTAAAATTCGCTAATTCACGAGATCAGTACTTCCTTTATTAGACCGCTTTGTCGAGTTAAATGCATCGGAGGTGTCGAAATGCTGAATCAATTCATTCACTTCCAACAGCGCTTAATGGGAGCAGCGTCATAGAGGGCAGAGCGTCACGTTATTTAAAGGGGAAGTTAATGCGTTAACGAGTAGCAAATGATTAAGTAGCTGCATTGGTTACTTTTATGCCACTGATAAAGCTTTCATATGTAGTTTGGGGTAACAAAGGGGTTTTATAGGTTTGACTGAAATAATAATGCAATAACTGACACTTTAAATCAATGTTTCAAGAAACAACAAAAAAAATTGAACAAAAAACAGATAAAGACAAAAAAGTAGCCATTGATAATATCTAAACAATATGTAGTAGTATAGTATATAGTATCCAAATCAAAATGTAATAAAATTAATTTATGTGTGATTTATGTGTAAATTATGTGCAATGTCTTAGCCACTAGGGATTGTTACATAGGGCTATACAGGCATCTAGTGGCAACACAATGATATTACAGATACTAAATTGTGCAAAATTTATCTTAACAGTCAATTTACAAATAATGCATTCAGATATGTGGAACTCAATGCACTGAATCTCCACAAATTACTGTCGTTACTATGACAACAAATTTGAATGTGACAGAAACGGGTCTGAAAAGACTTATATATATATATATATATATATATATATATATATATATATATATATCTATAATCATCTATATATAGATATATATAATTTGGGGGGGGGCAATCGGGATTTCGCCTAGGGCGTCAAATTGGCTAGAAACGGCCCTGCATAACAGTCATTTGTTAATGAAGCCGACTACACTGGCACGCTGCGTGCGTGTGCAACCATTGTACACAGTTTATTAAAAGACGTGTTTTTGCCATGTCATCGCCGCGGCTGAAACGTAGCACATGAAACACTGCTTACATTTATATTTTATTCTGGGGTGGCACAGCTTTTTCTTAGGGTGGCAGTTGCCACCCCGTGCCACCCCGGTAGATCCGCCCCTGATTGTGGGTAAGTTGGAGTGCAGGCAACAACTTGTCGTCAGGATTTCCATAACCCCATAAACCTGTAAGCAGATTACATTTCAGATGTAATATATTCCAAGTGAGTGGTTTGTTTGTGCTCAAGCCAAATCTTGTAATTTGCGCTGTGTATATTTAATTGAGAATAATATAAAAAAAACCACAATGTTTTATGGAACGAGCTGGACTTTATTTTTGCGCCATTGCTGCTCTTGATATCTCTCTTGTGCTTAGACGTGCTCGATGAACTTTTGAAATTCTGATGAGATGATTTTAAGTTAGGTTTTCAGCATAATGATTCTGGTGTTTGGCATATACAGAGCGGGAATTAAATCTACTCTTTTATTATTTGTGTGATGAAGTCTTTTATGCTTAACCAATGGTTTATTTCGCTCTGTTAATATTTTCTTTCCCTCTGTGGAGTATTTGGGGAAGATGAATAGCAAGCTTTAATTAATTGAGCCAAAGTTAATGATTTCTAGACAATTGCTCTTAAGTAAATGGCACAGTTCCTCATCCATTTATATCCCGTTTTAAATCCATGATGAATTAACAACCTTTTGGGCCTTTTTGCTCTCAAAAATAACAGACCATAATACACCCCACATGCAGTGTTCTGTTGAGGCTATGGCTGGATCCTAATTTGCATATCATCCATACTATTTAGTATGCAAAATTACATCTCAAATCACTGAACTGGTTTAGAAAAAAGTTAATAAAGTTGTTGCTTTCAGAAAACATAATATAGTAAGTTCTATCAATTTAAAACTAATTATGTTTTCTTTACTTGTAGGTTCAAGTTCAATATAATTGCATTTTAAATTAAAATGAGAAAACTATAACTATCATAAACTAATAGTGATGTAGACTTTTCTTAGTTTGACAGATTCTTCCAACCAAGTTTAACTTGTGTATTAGTTAGTTGAGCAAACTTAAAGGGATAGTTCACCCAAATATGAAAATGAAAGTCATTCGTTCATCTTCAGAACACAGATTAAGATATTTTTTTGATTAAATCCAAAAGCATTTATATGCGTTCCCGAGAGTCTCTCACATGAAATTAATGATTATAATGTTCAGGATAATGCGAAAAGAGCCTTTTGTCAATGTGCCATGCAAAGCAAAGCAAAGGGATTAATTCAAACTATAATCTCACAAAACCAGACCTATATAGTCTAAAATATATGTTATAATCAAACTATCATAACAGTGTAATTTAATTACCTCATCCATCGACATGGTGCCAGTCAATTGCAGAACTGGTGCAAACATATGCACGTGGCTATGATCAGATGCTTTCCTAACTACTGTTTTCTCACCGCTGTCATTTTTGTTCTCATTATATTCAACTAAATTTCACTCTCAGCAGCATGGACGATGTCTGGATTCCAAGCCGAGAATGAAAAACAGCTTTGATGTGAGTATATTGGGGTCTTGAATCATGTTCAGTCCCTTGTACTTTACATGCGCATGTGCATGAGTATGAGCACCAGCAATAAGTTGCTGGATGCTGCCAAACGGTGTCACAAATAAGGGTTTCTGAATTCTACATATAGCCCCTTTAAAAGCAGCACATAATTTTTATCTAACATTCAATATTGTTATCTGTGATAGCAGCATGGGACGTCTGCACAAAGAATGGATTCAAACCAACATGGGGTCTCTGAATATGACCAAATATGAATAAACAGATTGCAAGTGAAGAAATATTGCCTCAGATAGGGTGTGTGTACAAAAAAACTAAACAATTTTAGATCACTTTCCTTCTTTACAATGTGGCATGTACATCTGTACACTGTAATCTACATATAAAGTGAGTCCCATATTTATTGCTTCACTTATTTTCTGTGAAAAACATGATTTGGCTCATTCTGAATTCAGAAGCTGGTACTTTTATTTTTATTGTTTGTGAGTTCATAAATTACAGTGTACTGGACTGTGTTTAAAGGCCCAAAGTGTATTTTCCATTTGTATGCAATGAATAATTCATTGAAATGAAGGGGTTTGATTGTATGCAACTGATTATATATAATGTTACATAACAATATGCACTGAAGCTGTGGGCTAGGTATGGTAAGCTAAAAATAAACCTTATTTTTTAGAGTGTGAGGTTAATAACCTCTGTCAGCGTGGGAATTAACCTCATGATTCCGCTTGACAAATTAAATATTACTTAAGGCTGTTATACAAGCCTTTTTAGAAATTTAAAAGGAAGATGCGAACATGTTATGATTCTAATCTTATACTGCTTCGTATCAAAATAGGATGATAACATAACAGAATCCCTAAACCCCCAAACAGTCCCATCTTATCTATGCTGACACTACATCTTTGTGTTGTCAGCAGTTTTGTGTGAACTGCAAAACTGGTCGTAGTTGCTGCCTGACCAGTATTAACCCTTGTGAAAAAGAAGTACACTTTACCATCCTTTCAGAAAGAGTACTTATTACGGAAATAATATACTTTAAAGTAATATACCTAAGTGCGAATTGAATGTAACATTTTCAGAACTTAATTACATGTTGTTTACAATTAAATTAAAATGTATTATATAGTTTATATGTACATTAAGGTAGAACTTCTCAGTGCTTTTTTACACCAATTAAGCAGGGCTTAAGCACGTCTTTATATGTAATTTCATAACTATTTCTACTGTCTTTGAAATTCTATTGCACATTTGAAATACTACAGTTTAGTGCCAAATATACTGAAAAGCATTAATGGTAAACTATTAATGGTATATACTTTAATGTCATTTCTACTGAAACTTGTATGCTGTGTATTTAAATGTTTAGAAATTACAAATTTCTAATGATGAAGTTGCAATTGCATGCAATTAAAATTTATTAAGTAATGTCAAATAAAAAAAAACACTACAGTTAAAACTATAATATACTTTGTGCAATAGTATGTCAACTCATCAAAATAAGTGCACAACAGTAGACTTTAAAGTTATTTTTTATTTTAACATGATTGCAAAGTGCAGTTTTTGACAGTGTACTTTAGTGTTTTATGAAACAGTCATGAAAGTTAACTTTAATTACACTTAAGTGGCCTTTTATTTAATTAATATTATATTACCTACAAGTGCATATTTAATACAACACTTCTTTTTCACAAGAAACATCTAAAATGAACAGGATGCAGAGCAAAACCATTAAGTTTTCCATATCCCAGAATGCTTTGGTAAAGAATGACTCTCACACAATCACCCACTGTAAGCCCGTTCACAGAAATTACGCATCCACATTAACATCAACTGTTCTGAACTGAAAATTCGGTCATCATCTACCCTCACTCATGCCCCTCTAAATTAGTAGTATGGATTTTCCCCCTTAGAATAAAAATGTCCACACAATGAAAATGCCATTAAATTAAACTAAATTATTGAGACATGCTACATATCATGAAATTGTTTTGATTTCAGAATGTTTTGTCACATACTTTATAGTTTCTAGCTAAATTCATTATATTTGAAATTAATTTCCTGTATTTACTTTTTTCAGGTTAATACATTTAAAACCAGTGGGAAGCTAAGCTTCTCCTAATTCCAATGCAGTTGAACTGTCAAGCTAGCTTTTTAAAGAGTAGTTAGCCACACACTGAGGGGAATGTATTTTTAAGTATATAACGAGCACAAAAACAACGAGGATCACACAGCATTAAACTTGAACAGACACTAGATAAATAAAACTAGAAACATTTCAACTTACGTCACTGTAAAATATCCAACTTGTCCATGTTGTCAGACAAACTCGACTGATTGAACCATTAAATCTAGAAACGTCTGACATTACATATACAATTAAATAGTCAACTTTTATACCCCACCGCTTTTCTAATTCTTATTATAACCACATAAGGAAATAATAACTTAAATGAATACTTTCTAATGAATATACAACTACTGTAAGTGTATCCACTGATGATGCACTTGATTAATTTGTGTGTTTTGGTCAAAACATGAGGACTTATGATGACAGAAATATTTGTTATTCAGAATGAATAGATGTTTCATCTCTGTCATATTTTTGATTATATTTTGTTGTAAAAGTTTTACCATTAGTGTGATTAGTGTTCATAATGGTGAAGTTTCTCCTTTTCAATGAGTTTACACAACTTTTGTATTTTTATTTAACCTTTTAAAGGGGATATATGTAGAATTCAGAAACCCTTATTTGTGACACCGTTGGCCAGCATCCTTTGCATTTGCATATCTGTCTATTGTCGTACTGTCTATTGTCTATTTTGTATATTGTGCTTTTTATATTTTTATTTGTTAGTTTTTTAATTACTTATTCTATTTTTTGTCATGTGAACTTCCAGCATCAGTTTCATTTCTTTCTCTCACGTAGACTCATGGAATAGTAAAGTGTTCATCATATGTGCACTTTAGAATTTTGCCGGAAATAAAAGGTCATCTGGGGAATTTTTTCCAACTTTTTTACGAATACTGTGAATTCAGACATACTACTCTGTTCACATACTGTTTTACACCTACTATATAGTAGAGAATTATGCAATTTTGGATGCAGCCTATGGATTCAGACATGCTACTCTTTTGCAATACTTTTTTTGCATACTATATAGTATGGAAATAGGCATATTTGAACACAGCCAATTGCATACTCTCTTGAGTAGATACTTATTTTCAATAGAAAATTACTTTGTGACCACTAAAAAAAGTATGTTCTATATAGTATCAATGTAATCTACCTTCACCTTGTATGCCATGTCATTTATTAATTCATGATATAATTTGTAATTATAGGGAATTGTGATTATTAATTTCTTCAGGATTTGCGAGAACTCGGGGCGATGTCCCACGTCCACCTGATCAACATTCCAAATTGTTATTTTTACTTCACATCAAGCCGTCCACGAGCCGTGATTCTTACTATCTTTTACCATTTATAGTTATTTTGTATTCCTCCCTGGCCGGGTGAAATACAGTTATTATTTGTAGCTCTTACAGAGGTTAGTATTATAGTAGCTACAGTTTTAATGGAGCAATCAGGATCGTTTGGCTGGTTAACCTTGAAATTATATGACACCAGATAGTCCTTCTTTATAAATGAAACATGAATTTTATTGGCTAATCTAGATTACATTAAAAACCTAACTAAAACATACACATACACACAAAGATTCGAGGAAATGAGTTGACGGAGTTGCATGTTTTCAAAGTCCTAACTCGTTTAACGAGTTGTTTTAAATTCAGCCTAGGAGAACACTAAGCAGCGATTGTCTTATCTTTACTGTTTAATTCAATTCTACACCAGTTCAGTTGAGTTGAAGAGTTTGTTCGTTTACTTGCGTTCTTTGGTTTGACAGCTGAAAGCGGAGGTGATTCAGTCGCTGTAGCGGGCTTCCTTGATGTCTGTTGAGGGGAATTCCTTCGCTTATTGGCTGTTGATCTGACGTTGGAATGACTTATGGGTGACGTCCTTTTGGGGAACCCCTCTCGTAGTAGTTGATTGCCGGTTTGACGCAGAGGCTTGAGTAGTTCGGTTAAAGTCTGAGTTTGTAAGACTTTCAAGTTCTCTGAAGATTGCGAAGTGTCACTGAAATGTCTGAGTTCTTATATGTTCTTGCTATGGCGGTGTTACGGCGTGGGGCGCTTTCTCGCGCTCACCAAAAGGAAAGCCAGACGTCTTGATCGGGTAAACAGCAGCACCAAGCCCGTTTGCATTGAGTTTTGATCCGTGGGGGGCGTAAGTCCTCCCACATGGTAGCTGTCCAATCGATAGTGGCTGCGGGGTCTGGCCCGCCCTGTGGGTTTGTTGTTTGGGAGCTATTTCTGCCAAGTGTTTAATCTCTCTGATACGTATTACAGCAGAGATGATACAGAATTAACTTTTCACGAGCGCATGTTCTGTGAATAAAACAAGCTTTCATTCAAGCTCAAAAAACAGGTATTTTGCATACACAGTAATCTTAATTAACTAAAAAGAAAAGTTAGAAAGCAACTATTAAGATATCGTGGTTTCAATAACACAAAGTATATATATATATATATACGGCCTAACACATACAGTGGCTACATTTTCACTACTTATACGTTTTAAACAATTTGTCTTTTAAAATAGATACAATGTTCTGTTTCTTTGTCTGTGGCACAGGAAAGTAAGGGTTACGGTCATGCAGGAAGCAGGTGGTTAAACATGTGATAGTCATGTGGCGTCACGCTGTATATCCCGTGCTTGCCTGAGGGCATCAGTTAATTTACTCATGCTTTTCCTGTTTGGACATAATGGTTCCATCCATTGGTGGTCCCAAGACATCAGGGTTTCTATAGGTTGTGAATGAACCTTTTCAGTCCTTGATGCAAAGAAAGCTTTGTCGTCTCCTGATCGAATTAGTTTCGATCTCATGAGTAGATGAGTTTACCATACTGACAGGAAATCACCCGAAAATATGGGATTCATGTGCTCATGAAATAGCGAACCTTGTGAATAGTGATATCAATGTCTGTTCATATTAAGACAATCCCTACACCATGTTGTCATTATCATGTGACCTACTAGCGCCATTTGTGTCACTTCACTGCCATTCACAAGTCCTCTCCCGTAGCCCCATGGGATTGTAAAGTGTCCATCATATGTACCCTTCAGCATCTTGCTGGAAGTAACAAGTCATCCGAGTACTTTTTGTCTACCCTTTTATGAGTACTGCAAGTTTGGACATACTTCCTTTGTCACATACTGTTTTTCGCCTACTATAATGTTATTCAAGTTGCAGCCCATGAATTTGGACATACTACTCTTTTGCCATAGTATTTTTCACATACTACACAGTATAGAAGAAGGCATATTCGAACATGGTGATCGTGTTGCAAAGCAACATTGGTTTAACCAATAGTGTTAGTTTGGGGCGGGACTATCTGTTGAAACAACCAATGGCAAATGGTAGAAGTGTTCAAAAAGTAATTCCTTCAGTAATGTCATTAGGTTGTTAACCTACTTTTAGTTAGTGACTTTCTGAAGTACTTTTTGAAATGCTGACTGGCAGATGGGAGTGAAGGTAATGGTTGACTTTGGCCACAATTATCATGGGCTGCGGTCTTAACATTGACAGAAGAGTTTAAAACCACGTTTGAGCTTTAACTGTGGAATTAATTAACTTTTGTGCTTTAACAGGGCCTTGACGTTTTCTCTTAATTTGATTTTACCAGCTGGTACATTCCTGGAATACTGAAACAAAGGTGTGTGTTTTCATAAAGGACAGTATGTCTTTCCTTTCTGTTTTTCTCTCTCTCATACAGTCTTTCTTTCTTTCTGCATGTATAATGCATTGCAAACAGGGCATTCGTCTCCACAATTTGATAGATGCCCTCTTTCACTTTGAACGTGATGGATCCAGCACCCCGATGAAGAAGGATAACAAGAAAGCGTGAGGAAGAGGACATGCGCATGGGCATCACTATGAGGGAGTCTGTATAATGTGGGTGGCCTGCATTGTTTTTCATGGAAGCCCTGCAAGGCGGTGTGGATTTTCTCCTGCTGATCAGCAGTCAGAGGTTTCGAGTTAATTGGAGAGGATAGACGGTCAGATTAATCCGAGGCCAGAAATAAATGAATGGTCTGACCACGGACTCCATTATTAAGCACACTAATTGTGTCAATACAACCTTTTCAGCTGTGACTACGTCTCAACCAGCCTAACACAGCAACACTGGCTCATCCAGTAGTGTGAGTTTGGGGTAGGACTACCTGTTTATCCAGCCAATGGCAGAACCTGTTTGAAAACAACCATTATATTTGCAATTCCGTTCCATATACACTTAAGATTTAGCAAATTTATCTTTCACTAGTGAGGGTGTGGTGCCATCAGCCAGTCAGTGTTATCTTGATGTTCTTGTACCTCAGCAATGATTAGTAACATGGGATTTATGGCTCAGTTTATTGGCTCATATAGCTCTGATGCTGCATTCAAGTCTTTATGGAAATCACAATTATGATGCAGTGATGCATTGTAGTATTATATTGTAGTATTTGTTAATATTTTGAATGAGCTTTTATTGTTATATTTTTAGTTTTCATTTTCATTTTAGTTTAAGTTTTTGTAATTTTGTTAAAATAAAATATAAAAACAAACTAATACTTTTTTTTTTTAATTAGTTGTATTTATTTATTACAGTTTTAATGATTTTGTTGCTATCACTTTGTCGTTTTCATCTAATATTTATATTGTATTTTAGTTAGCTTCATTTCAATTACCAAAAATGATTCTTAATATTTTTTGTTTTAGGTAACAATAACAGAACTGTTATGATGCAATGTGTTTCACTGGATCATTGAATATTTCTCGCCCTGTCTTTATTACTGTCCTAATGCACATATGAAGAGCAAAGCATGCCGTAGCTGTGTAAATGATGATTTTCTTAATATTTTACATTTTTAGTCTACCAAAAAGAATGTATGAATCATAATATATATATATATATATTATTGGTAACACTTACAATAAGGTTCATTAGTTAACAACATTAGTTACGACTACAATGACCGTACTTCTACAGCATTTCTTAAATCTTAGTTAGTGGTTACGTACAATTACTATGCATTTTAACATAAAGCGTGCTTGTTTAACTTTTTTTATGCGGGTGAACATTATTGTAAAGTGTTTACCATGTTACTGGGTGTGTGTTGTGTTGTGTATATAATATCTGTATAAATATACTGTATATCTTGCCTAACATGTGTATAGTGTGGGGTGAGAGTTGATAAGTCGGTATTATTAAATCTTTCTGTTTTACCTTGATGAGGTCATCAAAAGGGCACTGAATTTCTCTGTATAGCAGTGGTCTTTTCCCCGCTTTTTTTGTTTTGTGTTTCTTTTCTTCCATTCAGGTTGGATGATTCTTTGCAGATGTACCAGACCCTCATCTGCGGCTTAATGGAAACCGTCATAAAACGTTTAATAAAAGTCCAATCTGATTCGTCTCCCGCTCTCTCTTCTTCCTCTCTATCTGAATTACTGTGTGTTTTCCAAAAGCAGCGAACCACATCTCTTTCTCTGTCCTACCCTCCACCCCCCCACCGTCTGAGAGAGTGATTCATATACCGAGCCCACCACACACGTCAGACTCCACACATTAAGAGGTGACGCCGCAGTGCACCTACTATCTCCTCTGATTAGTGCATCCTCATTTCACGCCCGCAGACCAGAATATAATCGGAAACACTTGACTCCAAATCCTGAATGCCTGCAAAAACACGCACATTTGGATACATCGACATTAATCAAGAACACCTCGAGCTGTGACGCATTCACGGGATCGCGTTTCGTAATAACCCACGCTTTACTGCCAGCCTTGCCTCCCCACAAATACAAATCTGTCAAATTTTTATATAGTTGGTACGGAAAGTATTCAGACCCCCTTTAAATTTTTCACTCTTTGTTATCTTGCAGCCATTTGCTAAAATCATTTAAGTTCATTTTTTTTTCCTTATTAATGTACACACAACACCCCATATTGAAAGAAAAAACAGAATTGTTGACATTTTTGCATATTTATTAAAAAAGAAAACTGAAATATCACATGGTCCTAAGTATTCAGACCCTTTTGCTCATTATTTAGTAGAAGCACCCTTTTGATCTGATACAGTCATGAGTCTTTTTGGGAAAGATGCAGAAGAAGTTTTTCACACCTGCATTTGGGGATCCTCTGCCATTCCTCCTTGCAGATCCTCTCCAGTTCTGTCAAGCTGGATGGTAAACGTTGGTGGACAGCCAATCTTAGGTCTCTCCAGAGATGCTCAATTGGTTTTAAGTCAGGGCTTGGCTGGGCCATTCAAGAACAGTCACATAGTTGTTGTGAAGCCACTCCTTCGTTCTTTTAGCTGTGTGCTTAGGGTCATTGTCTTGTTGGAAGTTAAACCTTCGGCCCAGTCTGAGGTCCACTCTGAGAGCACTCTGGAGAAGGTTTTCGTCCAGGATATCCCTGTCCTTGGCCGCATTCATCTTTCCCTCGATTGCAACCTTGATTGTCGTCCTGTCCCTGCAGCTGAAAACCCCCCCCACAGCATGATGCTGCCACCCCATGCTTCACTGTTGGACTGTATTGGACAGGTGATGAGCAATTCCTGGTTTTCTCCACACATACCGCTTAAAAATTAAGGCCAAAAAGTTCTATCTTGATCTCATCAGACCAGATAATCTTATTTCTCACCATGCTTGGAGTCCTCCATTGCGGCCTTTCATGTTCTTGCCTGGGAGAGGCTTCCGGTCGGGCCACTCTGCCATAGCCCCGACGGTGGAGGGCTGCAGTTCTGGTTGACTTTCTACAACTTTCTCCCATCTCCGACTGCATCTCTGGAGCTCAGCCAAAGCGATCTTTGGGTTCTTCTTTACCTCTCCCCAAGGCTCTTCTCCCCGATAGCTCAGTTTGGCCGGACGGCCAGCTCTAGGTAGGGTTCTGGTCGTCCCAAATGTCTTTCATTTAAGGATTATGGAGGCCACGGTGCTCTTAGGAACCTTAAGTGCAGCAGAATTTTTTTTTAACCTTGGCCAGATCTGTGCCTTGCCTCAATTCTGTCTCTGAGCTCTTCAGGCTTTTCTTTGACCTCATGATTCTCATTTGCACTGTGAGCTGTAAGGTCTTATAATAGACAGGTGTGTGGCTTTCCTAATAAAAAAAAATCAGTATAATCAAACACAGCTGGACTCAAATGAAGTTGTAGACATCTCAGGATGATCAGAAGAAATGGACAGCACCTTAGTTAAATATATGAGTGTCACAGCAAGGTCTGAATACTTAGGACCATGTGATTTCATTTTTCTTTTTTAATAAATCTGCAAATGTCAACAATTCTGTGTTTTTCTGTCAATTTGGGGTGCTGTGTGTACATTGAGGAAGAAAAATTTACTTGAATGATTTTAGCAAATGGCTGCAATATAACAAAGAGTGAAATTTAAGGGGGTCCGAATACTTTCCGTACCCACTGTATATCAGCTTAGTCAGTTTTTTCCCTCATTACAAAGTAGTATTAATCAATAAATGAATAGTGCTTTTGAACATGATGTACAGACTCCAGTCATGTCGGTAGCCTCGTAAAAGCTGTTTTATTTGACAGACCAGAAGCGCCATGTTGAGATCACATGACCAAACAAATGCTACAGTGGATCTCAGTAATCCTTGGATACGTTCACTTGTGGAATAAAGTAATAATGGATAACCAGAAATATACACATTTATACAATGGCATCAGTAACTCGAGCATGGAAAAATGCACTTTTAGAAGAATGCATCTGCACAAATCTGTCGTTTATATTTATTCTTCCCTTAAATGGTGATCCCACATTTGTGAATTTCTAGTAATTTTTTGATTAGTGCATAGGCCTACAGATTTATAAAAATCATTCTACTGCAGACGTTTGTGAACTGATTCACTGAGAAGAACAAGTCCAAAAAATGGTTTGCTTACAATTCAGACACACTATTTATGTTTGTAAAGGTCAAAATGTGTTATTAGATAGGTCATTAGGATTTCCCCCACAAAAAATTAATAGGTTTATTCAGCAAGGACACTTTTACACTGTTACAGAAAAAAAATCAGAACTTTCTATTCATCAAAGTGTATCACAGTTTCCACAAAAAAATTATTAAGCACCACACCTGTGTTTAAACATTGTTAATAATTAATAAAATAATAAGATAATAATAATAATAATAAAATTGTTCTTGAGCACCAAATCAGCATATCAGAATGAATTATGAAGGATCATGTGACATGAAGACTGGAGTAATGATGCTGATAATTTAGCTTTGTATCACAGGAATAAAATACATTTAAAAAATAAAATAAAATAGAAAACAGTTGTTTTAAATTGTAAAACTATTTCACAACAGTATTAGCGTGTTACTGTATTGTGATCAAATAATCGCCTGATTAGTAATTAAAAAAAGAGTACATCTTTAGTATTTAAATAAAACAAATACAAAAAATAATAATCCGTTTTTTATTCGTTCTCTTCTAGGTCTTCAAGAATTTCTATATCCAGGTTTTCCATGATAGTGGAATCCCTTTTTATATTTATCGGAAATATACAAAAATAACGATTTATTCCACACGTCGGTCTCTACTGAGTCCAATTGTGACGCGTGACGAAACAGGAAGAAAGCGTAGTGTCTTTCTCTGACACAAAAAAAAAAGTATTCTCATAGCTTCGTAACTTTACAGTTGAACCACTGATGTCACACGGACTACTTTGTCGATCATCTTGGTACTTTTCTGGACCTTGAATGTGGTAGTTTACCTTGCTGTCTATGGGAGGGTCAGAGAGCTCTCAGAAAATTTCATCAAAAATATATTAAAGATTGTGTCCGAAGATGAACGAAGGTTTACGGGTTTGGAACAACACAAGGATGAGTAATTAATGACAGAATTTCATTTTTGGGTGAACTAACCCTTTAATCCTTCATTGGCTCATACAGAATGAATCGAGGGAGTTGTCTTTATTAGTAAATAAAGACTCTGCTTGGATATAAACACTGGAGATAAATGGAATATATGAAAGGATCACTACCCCATCTATATTTGAGTGACGTGATGCAATAAAACTAGAAAGTGCCTTTTAAAGCCTGATCACACTAACATTATCACTGGTTGTAGTTGGATTTATTTATTTATTTTTTATTGCTGGTTCTTATCGGTGAAATAAAGTGATGTATTGCTGGTACAAATAACCTGTAATCCTATTTGGATTTTTTTTCTTTCTGAAATTCTTGTAAATTAACATTGCATAAAAGTGTTAGTATATCAAAGTGCGGCATAATGAAATGTTTGTGTGTGTGTGCTCGCTCTTTATATTTACATATTCAGGATTTATAACTATTCAGACCTATATATATATATATAGGTCTGAATAGTTATAAATCTTGAATATGTAAATGTATATACATGTGTGCAGACTTATAAGTATTCAGATTTTCCAATACATTTTCAGATTTACATTTTACAATTATAATATTTTTAAGGATTTATAAGCCCTGTATATATTCAGATTTCATATAATTATATATTTCACATAATTCCTGTTTGGTAACTATTTTGTCATTTGTAATTATTTGATGTTTACTTTATTATAAATTTAAGATTTATACTCAAATGTGTTGCATTGTTTGGCACATCCAAATCTCCAACAGTTGCTTTCGCTAGATTAAAGCATTACAATTAGTCATACCACAAATGTGGATTTTAACACTATCGTGTAGGCAATATAACAAGATTGCACAAGTGAAGCTTTATCTGCCACAGAAGATAATTTCAGATCATCCATCAGTTTGTAAAAACAAACAAAGAGATATTTGTAGTAATGCACTTATAATGGGGGTCTATGAGGCATGACACTGCACTAGATAGGCTAAGTGTTAAAAAGACACAGGTTTTGAAAAAGAGCTAAACTACATAAATAGACAGTAACTTAGGATTATGGACTTGAATTTTAGCCAGAAGCAACGTTTTGAAGTTATAAATGTCTTAATGATGGATTTGTTTCTTACAGACATGCAGCTTTTGACTTCACAAGACATTAAGTGATAGACTGGAGTGGTGTGGATAATTGCGATGCTTTAATCAGCTGTTTAGACTCTCATTCTGACGGCACCCATTCAGGGCAGAGGATCCACTGGTGAACAAGTGACGTAATGTTAAATCTCTCCAAATGTGTTCCAATGAAGAAACAAACTCATCTGCATCTTAGATGGCCTGTGGGTGAGTACATTTTGAGCAAATTTTTTTGGGGGTGAATGTAAAGGTTTAATGTAAAGGTTATGTAACAATTTGACAATCTACTGAATAGATTTCCTTCTTAATCCTGAATTAGAATTATACATTATAATGTCCATTTGTCTATATGCCACAAACAAACCGTTTAGAATCCGTCCCATGAACTTCATAAACTTTGGCATATCCAGGGACTTGTTGTTCTCTGCTATGGGTCATCTGACACGATCTGAGCAGATGCGGTCCGTGCTGAATCATAAATGCCCCAGAGAAACCGGAGTGATGCCAGCTAAAGTTTACTGCTAAATCTAGCAGCAGTGGCACATTTATAGTCCATTTCACTGTCCACAAGTACTGCAGCTATGAGTTATGAATTTATTTGACAAATACAACTTTGTTTTATTTTACTTTAAGTTTTATTTAATGTGATTTTGTCATTTTTATTAGTTTTTAAATANATATTTCTTTTTAGTTAATTTATTTTTATTTCGGTTGTAGGTTTGCCAAGGCGACATTTCACATTTTATTTTAAGTTATTTAATTTTATTTTAGCTTTATTTAAATTAACAAAACGTTTTAATAGTTTTAGTTTTAGTTAACTAATTTATAATTAGAAATTAATGAATAGGTGGTAAATAGATAATTAATACGTTTATATATTTATGTAACTTTTTGATATATTATATGTGTGTGTGTGTGTGTGTGTGATTTTATCAGTTATTGATTTTAGTCTTTCTGTCAGTCTCGTTTTGTCTCAGTCCATCTCTGTCTTGCATCTTGCTTTCTGTGCACATGTGGAGAGCTGCTTTTGTATGCCTGACTTGTGGACGAGAGATCTGTTGTCCTCATGGTAAAGTTCATCTGTGCTGTGCATTCAGTCCAGGGGTTGAAGAGCACCATCCATCCCTGAGCTGTGAAACACTGCTCTGACCGCACAACACAGCTTTTTCATTCTGTGACTAAACTGTATCTCTGATAGGATTTCCAGGAGGTTTATGCAGCTCTTCAACTACCCTTACTCCTCAATAAAATTGTTTGTTTTGTCGGATAGGTTCACCAGAGGAGAGACTTGAAATATTAATAAACTGCACTCTCATGATGTAAATAGAGGCGTACTGCATTTTGATTTGGACATGAGCTTGATTTGTGGTATCTCAAAATGGCCCGTGTGAAAAGTGAACAAAATGTGTAAATCACAGTTCATTAATGTAGAAGAGTAGCTGTTTCTCTTCAAGAGTCCGGTTCTTTATATATGAATGAAATAGCCACACAATTCTTAACTTTTGGAGAGAAAAAGCACAGACACTGGTTAATGAATCTTTGTAGCGCATGTGTCGAGTGCCTGTGTGCACGCACGCTATCAAATGAAGGCTGTGCGTTCGACTATGATGTATACTTCGGGCTATTCAGGTTGCTAAATACATAGATTTTTACAGTTGTTGTATTTACAAACTGTTGTCTGAAAAATCTGTATAATAGTAGTAGTTTAGAATATGTAGTTTATGCTAATCCTTGCTAAAGGAGACTTTGCAGCACTGCTACAAACACAATGAGTTCTTATGAACTATAGGCTCGTTTTGATTCAATTTGTAGTTCAATAATGCATGAAATTAAGTTTGCATAGCTAGAAGAATTTGTTGTTTACACTCTTGTATATTTGATTTGGGCCCAAAATTTCCAGACCGTAAGGAGCAACAACAAAACCTGCAGACTGATGCTTAATTAAAGAAGACTGCAATTCATTTTTCTTCTATATGAACTAACAGCTACAGATGGTCGTTTGCGCCGTATGAGTTCGCTGGCACAGTTATCTCTTTCATGGATTCATAAATTCTTGGTGTTTGTTAAAATAACTGGAAATTGCTTATGTTGCAGCAGTCTAGTTTCCACCAAAAAGTTGTTCTGCAAATGTTTGGATGACTCTGCAAAAAGTCTTGGATGTCTTTGAATGTTATCACGAATTGGAGAGTACATAAATGTCACACTTTCATCACAGTACTGTATGAATTACATAACATCTATTATGTAACTCTCTGTGATCGTTTTATGCACTGCATGGTCAAATATAGCATGCAAACAGACAAAAGCTAAACTATGTGAAGTGCAACATAAGTCACAAGTGATGAAATGCAATGGTAGTTTACTTGAATACTAATAATTTCTCATGAAAACTACAACCAAATAATATTATGGAAATTGCTATTTTAGTATCATTGAGATACTATTATAGTTTTAAGAATGTTTTGAATTTATTTTTATATTTTCCATTTTATATTAAGTATTTTAGTAATTTTGTCTTTTTTTAATAGTTTTTTTTTCAAATTCAAATTTATTTCTAAAGCACTGAATAAAACAACAACGTTGACCATAGTGCTGTACAAACAGTAACACAATGAGCAGAAGACAACTTTTAAAAAGGGATCACATCCATATAATTATATAAGTAATAATAAAAAGAAACCTTGAAAAAGACAATCAAAATACATCTTAACTAGGATCAGAAGAGGCAAATATGGTACTAGCAATCTTCGCACTGATCTATGATCGAACGCTATCATAAAAAATATGTTTTCAAGTGGCTTTTAAACTGATCGCGCGTCGGTTCGTTCCTAATATATAGCGGCCTGCTGTTCCATAATTTAGAGGCAGTGACCACAAACACGTGATCCCCTCTATATTTCATCTTACAACAAGAAGTTTCTGTGATTGAGATTGTAGGGATCTTATTGGCTTTTGTTCCTGAATTAGATCAGCAATATAAGATGGAGCTCAGCCATGCAGAGATTTAAATACATATAATGCAATTTTAAAATTAATCCTAAAAGAAACAGGCAACCAATGCAATGATTTTAACACCGGGGTAATATAATCTAATTTACAAGTGCCTGTTAGCATTCTTGCAGCCGCATTTTAGACCATCTGCAGTTTGTCTAACATTTTATTTTAAGCACCATAATATAGCGAATTGCAGTAATCTAATCTCGAGATGATAAACGCATGAATACATTTTTCCAAATCTTTCTGGGATAAAAAAGGTTTAATCTTAGAGACCATTCTGACAATTTCATTGATCTGCTTTTTGAATTTTTGTGCGCTATCGCAAATCATCCCCAAATTTTTTACATTATATTTCCGAAAGGGGCTCAGGGAACCCAGCTTAACTTGAACTGCGTTATCAAGTTCAGAGGGACCAAAAAAAATAATAATTCTGTTTTCGATTCATTTAGGCTCAAAAAATGTATAGACATTCATGCCTTGACATCATTCAGACAGGCCAACAATCTTTCCATGGCAGTGGAATCATTTGACTTAAATGGTACATACAATTGTGTATCGTCTGCGTAGCAGTGAAAGGACACATTGTATTTATACAGAATCGAACCTAATGGGAGCATATAGAGAGAGAAGAGAAGTGGTGCTAACACAGACCCTTGAGGAATACCACATGATAAAGGTGATGAAACTAATGTACACTCACCCATACAAACATAGAAACTTCTATTTAACAAATAGGATTTAAAGCAATTTAAGGCATTTCCAGAGATGCCAGCACATGTTTCAAGTCGTGAGATGAGAATATGATGGTCAATTGTGTCAAATGCTGCTGTGAGATCTAAAAGCAAAAGTGCAGTCATATTCCCTTTATCAGTTGCCAAAAAATATAATTAAAAACCTTTAATAACACTGTTTCTGTGCTATGATGCTTCCTAAAACCTGACTGAAATACTTCACAAATATAATTTTCATCAAGGAATGACTCATAAGTTGAATAAAAACACTTTTCTCTAAAATCTTGGCCAAAAATGGAAGTTTAGAGATTGGTCTATAATTGCAGAGAACGCTCTTATCTAGATTTTCTTTTTTCATTAAAGGGGTCATATGATGCTGCTAAAAAGAACAGTATTTTGTGTAATTGGTGTAATGAAATGTGTTTATGCGGTTTAAGGTTAAAAAAACACATTATTTTCCACATACTGTACATTATTGTTTCTCCTCTATGCCTGCCTTTCTGAAACGTGTCGATTTTTACAAAGCTCATCGGTCTGAAAAAGCGAGGTGTGCTGTGATTGGCCGAATACCTCAAGCATGAGACGGAAATGTTACGCCCCTTGCCATATTGTGATGATGCCCTGTCAGGCCGGAGCGATGATTCAAAAACATGAAAACCCATTATAAACGAGGCATTCGTTGTATCCAGTGGGGACATAAAACCATGTCTGCATTTGAGATCGGAGAAATGACAAACAACAAGCGCTACTCTACACTGCCCAAAAAAACTTGCTTTAAATATATAAAATATAAAAACTCTTTAAATATAAAAAACATACTTACAGTCTTTGAGTCAGAACAGCCGGCATTGTAGTCTACTCTTCCAGGATCAGGAAACAAGTCCTCCATAAAATGCACTGCACACAAATTAATATTTGGGTTGAAATGTTCTGGAACAGTGTTGTAAATACAACTTAAACCACTGATTTCTAGTCGTGTCCATTTTGGAAGGCCAAACAAAGTAGTTTCGCTTTCACAAAAAAGCACACAGCGTCTTCACGACATGGCTGCAGTGAGAGGACGGCCGGAGGGCTAGAGTGAGCAGAGGCCGGGAGCTAGAGTGAGCAGAGGCGGCGGGGTGGGCTTGAGAACGGCACAGCCGGGGATTTCGACGAAGGAGCGTCCGGAAGGACATGTGACGACTTCGGGCTGGACTCCGATTCGTCCACGGTGAAAGCTGATCCGGCGATCGTCAGCGCAAAGTTGTAGTATTTCCTCATCGACCAGCACGTATCAGCTCTAGGCATGACAAAGCAGATATCGCCTCTTTTGGAAGACCAAACAAAGTAGTTTCGCTTTCACAACGAAGCACACAGCGTCTTTACGACATGGCGGCGGAAACAACAAAACTACAGCCAGAATAAAAGTTACGCCTTCTTTCTTTGCGTGAACATTTGGGCGGCGTTATGCAAATCTTGCCACATAGCGACGTAGATATGTGGGGGCATGTTAGAACGAGCCATTTTAGGTAGGCGTGGCTGACTCTTAACTTTTATAAAGAATATCTCTTTGGATTTGAGACTTTAGTCTTTGCAACTTCAAAAATCTTCTTTATGCACCAAGAGCTTTTAACACGCCAAAGAGAAAGGAAAAATTGAAATCGCATCATATGACCCCTTTAAGGGATGAACTACAGCGTGTTTACTGTACTCGAGGATGATCCCTGAAAGAAATTTTTATTTATTATAGAAACTATATATGGACCGACCATTTTGATTATTTGCCTTAACAGAGGTGTCGAAATAATGTCTTGAGGAGCAAATGTAGGCTTCAGCTTAGAAACAATGTCATTAAAAGTGGATATGGAGATAGGCTCAAATTCAGATAGCATAGCAGGGGTTTCTGGTGCAGTCAAAGGCACATATGTACACTGCTGTATATTATTTCGAACCTCTGATAATCGACCGACAAAGAATTGTAAAAAGCTTTCACATAATTCAACAGATGTATCGGCAGACACCTCTAATTTAGGGTTCAGAACACAGTCAATCGTTGAAAAAAGAACTCTCAGATTTTGGCTATTTTTCTCAATAACATTTGCGAAGTAGCTTGTCCTAGCAAATTTCACAGCCCGTTGAAATTTAGACAGCGTTTCTTTCAACATTTCATAAGAGATTTATAACTTATCTTTCTTCCATTTCCATTCACATCTTCTGCATTCCCTTCTTAGGGACCTGATATGTTCATTTGACCATGGAGCTGATTTGTGCTTTCTGTGCACTTAGAGACGCCACCTGATCTAATGTATCCAAGCAAACAGAATTAAAAATATTATCCGTCTCCTCCACACTAAGATGGGGTGATAATAGGTCAGTTTTTACATTCTGCAAAGAGTCCATAAAAGTTTCATTAAAGTGAAATAATAATTAAAATCATTCACCAGCAGCTATATCACCCTGCAGCCCAAGACTGGTTGCCCACTGAAACTAAGCAGGGTTGAGCCCAGTCAGTACCTGGATGGGAGACCTCCTGGAAAAACTAGGTTTCTGCAGAAGAGGTGTTAGTGAGGCCAGCAGGGGGTGCTCACCCTGTGGTCTGGGTGGGTCCTAATACCCTAGTGTAGTGATGGGGACACTATACTGACAAAAAGCACCGTCTTTCGGATCAGACGTTAAACCGAGGTCCTGACTCTCTGTGGTCATTAAAAATCCCAGGATGTCCTTCGAAAAAGAGTAGGGATGTAACCCCGGCATCCTGGCCAAATTCGCCCATTGCCCTCTGACCATCATGGCCTCCTAACCATCTCCATATCTGCTGATTGGCTTCATCACTCTGTCTCCTCTCCACCAATAAGCTGGTGTGTGATGGGCATTCTGGCGCACTATGGCTGACCGTCGCATCATCCAGGAGAAAAGCACTATATACAGTATATATGTAAGGAATTATTATTATTAAAGTCCACATATGTAGTTGACTTTATCGAACGAACCAATCTCTTTGTGTCACAAACTTTCTTTGGTTGACATGGAGGGAAGACCGTAAATAAAACAGGATTATGATCAGCTACCAGGAGATCATCTATGATAATGTCACTGACTGATAAACCAAGTGACAGAATCAAATCCAGCGTGTGGCCATAAATATGTGTGGGACCATTTACCATTTGCTGAAGGCCAACAGAATCAATGAGATTTAAAAAATCCTTTGCAAAAGAGTTTGTCGGCCAGCATATGTGAATGTTGAAGTCCCCCAGTATTAATATTTTTATATATTTTACAACAATGTCCGCCAGGAAAATAGACAGCTCTGACAAAAAAATTTGTATTAAATCCAGGCGGTCGATATACAACGGCACATAACACAGGGGATAACAGCTGCATTTCAAAAACTTGGAGTTAAAAACTTACTTCTAGTGCAAGTAAAAATATCTTTATAAATAGAAGCCACACCACCTCCCCTTCCTGTTTCTCGGGGAGTATTAAAAACTGTAAAGTTACTAGGCACCGATTCTCTAAAAGCAGACCTATCCCCAATGTTCAACCAAGTTTCAGTGATAAATAAAAGCTCTAATGAAGTCGTTTAAAATGAAGGTCTTGTTTCTCAACGAACTGACGTTTATCATCGCCAACGTGATCGCTGGTCCCTTATCGTCCACCGAGGCATTGTGAGACTGCTGCGGGCCAAGCGGTACATGGCAAAGATTCTGTAGAGGAACTCCATTCCAATGGAGATGCAAGGTACGCCGAAGACAGGTCGTCACGGACCCCGCCGGTTCAACTGGCTGCAACACACTCTCCGAGGGCCGAAACAACACCCGGCCGCCACACCATCCCCATAGCAGCGCATCCATTGGACGAGGGCTTCTCGGAATAGAGACCAGGTAAGCATTTAGTTTCACCAACTTTCCTCCCCGCTTTCCACGACGGCGCCGTTTTTTTTCCAACGGAGGCCAGGGCTTGCGTTTCAGCCAGGTGGGAATAATCAGCTGCGGCTTAATAATGGGGAGCTGCAGCTTGCCTCTTCCTTCTTTAAAAAGTTTCTCGTATGAGCTTCTAATATTTAAAAGTGTATGATGATCATAAATCAGTGCGGAAGTAGCATTTCGTATAAGCAATGTTGTTAGTAAAACAGCCATAAAAAGCAAATGGGATATAGGGCAGAGAGACGGCATGCCATGAACATCTTCCTTCTACTCCTTTATTAGTTTATTAGTCATTTTTATTAGTTTTTTATGTCTAATTAGTTTTTATTATTTTACTAATAATTTATATGTCAGTTTTAATTATTTTAGTATATCAAGAAAAATGTTAGCTGAAATAAAATAAGTTTTCGTTTTTTTATATATTAATGTTTCTTTTAATTTATCTCATTTAATTAATGCTTATTTTATTTAAGTAGCACGTTTTTTTTAAGTTACTATAATAACCCTGAAAGCCACAGCTGGCAAAGACTTCCAAAGATATAAAGACAAACCAAGGCTTATGGAATTATGGATTTCTTATCCAAGGCTTCCCAGAATCCTCTGAAACAAGTTGCAAAGATTAGCAGAGTGATATTTTGGTGCTTTAATAAACGTTGAGCGTCTGCCCTGCTGAAAAGTCAAAGGTTTCCTTGCTTCACCAGCCAGACAATACTAGTTGAGACAAGCATGCTTGCTAAATTTGCTGGTGAACAGCATGTTCACATTTCCACCATCTCTAGGCTAACACCAAACTAGCACTAATGAATGTGAATTCATGCTGTATTATTTCAGCAGGGCAGAAGATCCTGACCTGCTGGAGTGTGTTTATATTGAAGATGGTCCGTGTTTTAACATATCCCACAAGCCCTGAGTGACCTCTCCTGCTGAACACGGCACGAGAAAAAGCCCAGTCGGACTGCTGCACATGGACGACGGAATAGCGATGGAAACACACTCTCTCTTCGATCAGTACATGTCATTGATGAATTGACAAAAATGCCTCCGGCGTCTGACAGTGGACAGCTGATCAATACTGAGAATATGTGACAGACAAATGAAAAAGTACAGAGCAGCTAATAACTGTCACACAGGAGATCTAACTGTAGAGATCCAGCCCTACAGCATCCATATGCGTATGTAAATTGTCAATAAAATGATTTAAGTGGAGTTACATAATGTTTACAGATTTTTTTTAGCTTATTTTATCTTTTATTTTTGTACAGAAGATTTTCCTCACCGTTTCCCTACTCTTAATAGAAAATTAAGGATTTGTCTGACATTATTAATTTTAGCTTTATACATAAGATGTATTTAATTTCTGGTAATGTTCACACTGCAGTTACTGTGAATATGACTTTCACTCCTGTCTTTAATCCTGTTCTGTACAAACTGAGTTGGTTTATCTGTCTACTGGAGTGGCACAAGAAAGCTCTCCCAGAAAAAGTCAGGAACCAATCTGAACAAGAGGTATGTGTCTTGACTTCAGTCTTTTGGTCATTGAGTAACTATAACATTCATGAGAGTACAGAGTGTTTAAAAGCTATGGAAAAAAGATAAAAAAAACATTTCAAGATTTAAAACTAGTCATTGTGAGAAATTATATATTACTGTTATTTCCTAAAGGCAGAATTGGTGAGCATAAGACACAACTCTTTTGAAAGGGAGTGTATATTTAAGAAATAAAGTTGCAATTGTGACATATAGAGTCACTATACAATAAATAGTGTGACAATTATAAGATGCAAATTTGCTATGTCAATAGTGACAATTGTGAGATATAAACAAAGAATAAGTTTTAGCTTTTTAAGTTTAAGCAATTTACTTATTTGTTTATACAGATGCAGAAATGTTCCCAGAAGCTTAAAAAATAATCT
The DNA here is from genome assembly GCA_018155175.1 of Sinocyclocheilus anophthalmus. Lineage (NCBI taxonomy): Eukaryota > Metazoa > Chordata > Actinopteri > Cypriniformes > Cyprinidae > Sinocyclocheilus > Sinocyclocheilus anophthalmus. The sequence goes on along the minus strand of JADLZN010003683.1, from coordinate 1,664 downwards.
TAAAAAGCAGAAGCTTAACAAGTGATATATGATGCCTTTTTTGATGGTGGTTTGTGAAAATTGTTGAACAAACATGTTTAAAGTTGCTATCATTGCTTTAAAATTAAACCGTTTAGGGCCTACTACAATAAAAAAAAAAAAAAATTCATTATCCCAATGGGAAATGTGTAATATGCCTTTGAAAACTGGTGTCAATTTGAAATCAAGCAGGGAAAATAGCTCATTTGTTTTCCAGAAATCTACATAAGATGTTTCTGCAACATTTTCTCACCTTGTGGTCGCACAATCCCTATTGACATGAATGCATTTGCAGTATTCTCTCTTGTGTATACACACCTTTAAATTGTTGCCATTTATGTTTCTTATTTATATACAGTGTAACTTATAGGAGACTTCTGAGAATCACTCCATGTGGTATAAAACGTTTCCTCTCGCAATCAATGGTGGTAAGAGTACTGAAAATGTGTACTTGAGTACAAGTACTGTTACATTTCTGAAATAATACTCAATTACAAGTAAAATTACAGGCGTCAAAACAGTACTTAAAGGGATAGTTCACCCAAAAATGAAAATTACCCCATGATTTTCTCACCCTCAAGCCATCTTAGGTGTATATGACATTCTTCTTTCAGACGAATACAGTCGTTATATTAAAATTTTTTTTGGTTTTTTTTTTTTTTTTTAACTGTTCCAGGTAATCTGTGCTTTATAATGGGAGTGGATGGTAGCCCGAAATTTGAAGTCCAAAAAATTGCACCCATCCATTATTAAAAAATGTCCACACGGCTCCGGGGGGTTAATAAAGGACTAGGATGGCTTGAGGGTGAGTAAATCATGGTAATTTTCATTTAAGTACACAGTACTCTTCTCAAAAACTTCTCAGAGTAGTTACTAGTTACCTTTTAGCCGGCGATATTTAATGAATCACCAATAAATATTAAATCACATCAAACATCTATGTAGAAAATAGCTACTTTCAACAAAACACTTTTATCTTATTGAAGAAGTGCATGAATTAGTGCTCACATTACTTGAATTTCTAACTTCAATACAATACCTTGAAAAATAGTATTAAAGTGCCCGTGAACAAGAAATTTCAACTGACTTCAGTGTTGTGACATATTTCCAAGTGAAACGGAATATTGAATAAAGGGTGGGGTTTTATTTTAGCACACCTCCTCTCCACCTCTTGCCAAGTATAGGTCTCTGCAGGAAAGTAATGGGAGTTACCAGATCTGGGCGTTTTCGACCATGTCACCTGATTGGCTTATGTCATAGTGACAGTAGGTTTAGGGGCGGGGTTAGGTAAGGGGGATCATTTTCATTGCATCATTTAGAAACACCCATCAGTTTGAAAACAACCACAATGTCAGATACGCTCACTTTTGCTCTGCAGAGACCTCATTCTCCCTCTTGCTCGTAGCAGACTAACGGTTGGAGGGGAATGGTTAATGATATCCACTAGTTAAGTCTCATGTCACGCGTCACCACTTCTGGGTCCAAACGCCATACCAGACGCCCCCAAAAAGCAACAAACCGTACAGGTATTGAAAAAATTATACCCTAACCTTTATCTCCATACCAAAATCCCAGATGACCAGACAGTGATTCACCTTTTAGAAATCGTTAAAATATTATTGACTGGGAGGCCGTGATCACGGAGA
>JADLZN010003682.1:0-30390 GCA_018155175.1 Sinocyclocheilus anophthalmus | reverse complement strand
TGTTTTCCATAAAAATATTAAGCAGCAAAAACCTTTATTAATATTTGAGCACTGAGCAGGTTTACAGAGAGTGACTTTCAAAAATAAACCTGCTTTGAAGAATATTCACTAATGATAAAAGTTTAACCAACCTCCCCTATGTAATCAGAAATGCTTGCATAATAAGTTTTACAAAAGTGCATATACTTTTAATGTTAGTGGTTAAATAGAAGGGGAAAAATAAAAACACTTTTTTGTGTTACAGATATTCACTTTTTGTTCAGTAGAATAATAAATAATTTTCTCTTAACCTTAAATATATCTACACGACCTGCTGTAATCTCACTCAAACAGGTTGTGTAGCTGGGTGGTTAAATATCTGAATAATGGTAACTGTAAGAACTGACTGTAGAGCTATAGGATGAATATAGGGCCCTTGAGCCAAAACCTTCACCTCAGTTTCCTCTAAGTAGATTCTCTCTGTAATAAGTGTACTGCCACTTTGAATAAGAGTGTCTGAATGACTAATTAACAATGTTTGCTCTCTTTCTCAGGCCAAACGGAAGGATGGTTGTGAGCGCAGCGAGGCATCAGCTCTGTCTCCAGCTGCTGAAGAGGAGCCCTTTTCATGGCCAGGGCCTAAAACATTGCACCTTCGCCGTACCTCTCATGGCTTTGGCTTCACGCTCCGTCACTTCATCGTGTATCCACCTGAGTCAGCCGTGCAGTCCTCTCTCAAGGTCAGCGCACAGCAAACATACACACAAGTGCGGTCCAGATCAATGGGTCAATTGATTTTGTCAGTTCACTTCCTCTCTAATTTAGCTTCAGAGACTCTGGCAGAGATGTGCTTGAATCTAAATGCTTACCTTTAGTGTTTTTCCTCATACACTAATAGGGAAATTTATGATGTTTGCATCTCAAGCAGGGGAAAAAAAACACATCTACCTCATAACACCTCATAGTGCTGCTTTATTTGTTTCTCAGCGCTGTGAATTATCAATGTACTCAACTGTGGGTTGTGGAAATAAGTTGTGTATCAGGATATTTCACTGCAGTGTTAAAGCTGACCAGTCTCAAAAGTGCCATTCCTGTCAGCTGATCCCGTTTTTATGGGATCCTACAGGAGACCTTTGTCAGCTACTGTCAAGCCTGTTATAAACTATATGCCATGTTATGGGATACTTTTGGAAGCATGGCCGTACCCAGGCTTTGTAAATTAGTGAGGTCCGGGGGTGTGTGTGTGTGTGCGTGTGCTGGGGGCGCGGAGGGTGTTGGGTCGTGTTGTGTTTGTTGTTGTCTGGGGATGTTGGTGTTAAAGAATTGTGTTATAATAACCTACAAATACAAGTACAAATACAAAACTCATTTACAAACCTGATTCCAAAAAAGTTGGGACCCTGTACAAATTGTGAGTAAAAAAGGAAAGGAATAATTTACAAATCTCATAAACTTAAATTTTATTCACAATAGAATATAGATAAGATATAAAATGTTGAAAAGTGAGACATTTTGAAATGTCATTCCAAATATTGGCTCATTTTGGATTTCATGAGAGCTGCACATTCCAAAAAAGTTGGGACAGGTAGCTATAAGAGGCCGGAAAAGTTAAATGTAAATATAAGGAACAGCTGGAGGACCATTTTGCAACTTATTAGGTCAATTGGCAAAAACATGATTGGGTATAAAAAGAGCCTCTCAGAGTGGCAGTGTCTCTCAGAAGTCAAGATGGGCAGAGGATCACCAATTCCCCCAATGCTGCGGCGAAAAATAGTGGAGCAATATCAGAAAGGAGTTTCTCAGAGAAAAATTGCAAAGAGTTTGAAGTTATCATCATCTACAGTGCATAATATCATCAAAAGATTCAGAGAATCTGGAACAATCACTGCGTAAGGGTCAAGGCCGGGAAACCATACTGGATGCCCGTGATCTTAGGGCCCTTAGACGGCACTGCATCACAAACAGGAATGCTACTGTAATGGAAATCACAAAATGGGCTCAGGAATACTTCCAGAAAACATTGTCGGTGAACACAATCCACCGTGCCATTCGCCGTTGCCGGCTAAAACTCTATAGGTCAAAAAAGAAGCCATATCTAAACATGATCCAGAAGCGCAGGCGTTTTCTCTGGGCCAAGGCTAATTTAAATGGACTGTGGCAAAGTGGAAAACAGTTCTGTGGTCAGACGAATCAAAATTTGAAGTTCTTTTTGGAAAACTGGGACGCCATGTCATCGGACTAAAGAGGACAAGGACAACCCAAATAGTTATCAGCGCTCAGTTCAGAAGCCTACATCTCTGATAGTATGGGGTTGCATGAGTGCGTGTGGCATGGGCAGCTTAAACATCTGGAAAGGCACCATCAATGTTGTAGGTCCTCAGCCCCGCCTCTTCAAATGTGAGTTTCTACAAGCCCCCTCCTGTGAAAAGCGCAGTGTGCTGTGATTGGCCAGCTGACCCAGTTGCATTGTGATTGGCCGAACACCGCAAACACTTGTCGGAAATGTAACGCCCCTTACCATAATCGCAGCGTCAGCTTTCAAAGTAAATATCAAGACAGTTAATAATGTCGTTAGGTTTACCATCAGTTCAAGCCCGAAAGACAGACACAGTGATGATGCAGTACACAAGATGCAGTACACAGCTGCAGGTTTAAAGACAGCTGACGTGCTTGGATTTCGCACAGACTGTTCATCTCCTGTGATGTGACCCAGTTTCCCCTCACACCACACACACACACCACACACACACCACAAACACACCACACACACACACACACGACGCGTTACTATGCGCTGCGCAAAACTCCGCATTTGAACAATCAATAGCAAATACTTAAAACTAATAACAAAAAACATACTTGCAGTCGCTGATTCAGAAGCGCCAGATGGTCATAGCAAAGTCAGGAATTTACCCTTTTTTTTTAAGAAATAGCCTTTGTGCACAGCCAGAATTGTACTCTTCTAGGTTAAAAAAACTATCGTCCATAAAATGCGTTGCACAAATTCGAACATCTGGGTGTGCTGTTCTGTTGTAAATAAATCTTAACCAATGATTTCTAATTGCATCTACTTCCGGAAGGCCAAATGAAGTGCTTTTGCTTTCACACTGAAACACAACGTCTCCCTGACATGCTGCTTCAACACAAACTGCGGTTACTGAAACCACGCCTTCTTTCTTTGCGTGCGCATTTGGGTGCATTATGCTAATATTTCTACATAGTGGTGTGTTAGAACGAGCCGTTTTAGGAAGCATGGTTGACTCTGAACTTTTATAAAGAAAATCTCTTTGGACTTGAGACTTTAGTCTTCGCAACTTTAAGGATCTTATCTATGCACGAACAGCTTAACACTCCAAAGAGAAAGGAAAAAATTGAAATCGCATCATATAACCCCTTTAAAATAAGTTGAAGATAATGTGAGCAGATGGGTTCAAGAATGGAGTAACAACCTTGGAGCTCACAACAGGCCTGTCTTTAAAGGTTTATATTGTTTAAAATCAATTTTCCTGTGGAGTTTTTACTTCCGGAACGCAACTGTTAATTAGTTCAGAATCAAGGCAGAGACACTCTACACCCTAGGCTTCTTCATGGTTAAGAACCTACCAGTGTGTCCAGAAAGAGTGTGAAGAGTCTGGAGATGGTTTAGATTCCAGACTATAATCAGTCCATCCTCTGAACCTGCTACCAGCAGCTCTCTCTTTGAGCACAGCACGATGGCCTTCACCCCTTCAAAAGTCACGAAAACACAATGATATGAAGCAACATTAAGCAGAGCAGCAACAGCATGTGTGTTAAGGGGTTTTTACTCTAAACCAATACTGAGCTCCTTTGGGTCACCTTTCATGAACCCTGTGAGGGTGCTCTTCAGTGGGCCCCCAGGGGCCTGAAAGAAGCTGCATTTGGGCACAAGCACTGGGTCAGTACAGGAACCAAACCAGCCCACGCACTGAGAACACAGCTGACCAATCATGGAGGGGTAGAGATCAGCAAGGCCCTGCAGCCTGGCGAAGATCTCCGTGACCAAAAGTGAGGGATCTTAGAGAAGCAGGAGATAGAAGAATTGGTTAAGCTAAAAACAAATAAAAAATACAAATACTGAAAGATGAGTTATATTGTGGCAGATTTCTTGAATTGTTAGCAATGTCAATAAATAAAGGAAAAATGTCACTGAATATCATCTGTAAAGAGTTATAGAGGATGTATAAATGCATTTAAAAAATCAAGAAATGAAGCATTGATAATACATAAATAACTTGACAAATACATTGTGTATTTAGCAACTATTTTTACATATTTAACAATAAAAAAATTTAATATCAATTAAACAAATAAATCATTTAGATTTTTTTTTTAAATAAAGTATTTATTAATTGCTTTTCTTTATCCATTTGCCAACTCCTTTTTTTTTTTAAAGCTCATTAGGCATGATCGTCATCATGCAGAAGCAACCAATCAACATTTGACTCAATTCTAAAATAAAGCGTGTAATGTCAGTTTGGCAATGGCACACTTCACCTTCCTAGACCACATTAAAATGCTTGAGAAATGCAGTTTACTTTCCCTGATTTCTTAACAATCTCTAAATGACCTCCAAGCTAACAGACATGAACTAAAAGCCACACAACTCCAAATTACGATTTCATGAAAACATGAAACCAAAACCTATTTCTTAATATTCCCTTACAAATGAATTCTTATTTACATTTGCTTTATTAAAGGTACAGTAGGAGATCATTGGAAAATGCTAACTTTAGCCAGATAGCACTGAAAGCGAACGTGCCACCCTCCCTGCAATCGCCGTCCAAAACCACGCCCCCGAACGCATTTACGCTCACAGACCAGAATAACAGACCACAAGTTAATCCAGAGGCTACAATCAGGTGGTCCCAATTCCAGTCCTTCCCACTTCTCTAGTAAGTTTCGTCTGTGTGTGAAGAAAGTAGCGCAAATTTGTGAATGAATGTTCTGAAGTGAAGTAAACTTTGATGGTTTTCCCCTGCTCAGGGAGTAGGGAGCAGTAAACACTGTGTAGGGATCATATCGATCGGAACAGAGTTTCTGCACGTAGCGCACTTCTAACGAGCTGGTTGGGGGGGCGCTAGGACTGGAATGGAACCGCTGGGCGACATCATGCGTCATTATATTGAGAAAACGGACTCCCAGATGTGGGTGATTGTGCGGCTGTTTGGCGCAGGCGTGACGCGCGCCGGAACTGCGGCACTGACGTATCCCGCTCGTCTGCCCGTCGAACTGGGTGCCACAAATCATAGCGAAAGGCGGCTCCGGACCGAGCCAGTTCTTCGGCGTGGGGACTAAACCATTGTCGTTGATTAGACCCAGCCTTAAATTAATGCCTTGTGTCGCGGCTGTGAGATTTGAAGCGCAGCCGACTTTCACACACAGCATGTACACGCACCAAGAGAAGCCTGTTATCTGAGGAACTGGCCGGTCAACCCCTTACCACCACCACGGACGTCGCTTAAATCTACCAAGGGCGCCTTTTGAAAGCAGCAAGTCTACTTTCAGGATTCGCTATATCCCGATCAGGAGACAGGTGACTTGTGCGGAGGGGATCCGCGGGGGCAAAAGGCGGACAGGTCGTGCAAATAAGCCCGTCATAGCCTCCACCAGACTCGCAAAACCGAAAGAGTTCTTACAATCGAACATTCATATTGGTATAGCGTTTACAAAGGAACAAGGAAATAGCGCGGACCACTCACTAGCACTTGATTGGTGTAGCTACTGCCCATTTGCCGCATGAGCCGAGATGTCGGGTACGTTCATGAAGCTTCCGCATGGCGATTTCTCAGTGAACACAAGGGCGGGGTGTGGTGTACATTGAGAAACTTCCCGCGCACGTCCAACCCAGTCTGTTTTTACAATCAACAATATCGGTACTCAGCCGCCGCCCTGCACATACTGCAGAGGTACGTTCAGCCACCTCCGGGGGGGACCCTGAGACGCGAACACGGTCGCAGCAATTGGCAGCGGGACTGACTTAGCGTGAGTGGGAGGATGAAGCCGATAGGATCGGCCTGGGGAGGACGTGGGAGCCACTCCCTTCCCGGGGAGCTCCACTGTACTAAAGAAATATCGGCGAGGAGGGCCTGCTCTATGTTCCTGTTTTCTATCGCGAGTGATTTCAGGAATCATCTCTTCCCTATCAGCTCTGCGCAACGACTAAGAATACAGTAAAGGTGAGTTAGAAACTGGTGGTGGAAAAGGATAGCACTTGGACTTTTCCGTTGTATGTTGCGTGACTGGGGGGAAATATCTGACACAGCCAAGTGGTAACAGAAAAGGTCTTAAATAAATCCTTACCTGTGGGGTGAAGGAGAGGCCAACAGCAGGAAATCTAACCACCGACCACTACCATCTCTCCGTCAGAGAGCGTGCAGGTCAATGGTCCCGCATAGGAGAACCGGCCTGGGGTGGGGCCGGAAGGCTACAGCTACTTATAGAGTTCAGCAAAGACACAAGGTCGATATCCTGAACGACGATGAACAGTCCGTAGCAGCTTCTGAAATGGGCAAGCCAATATATGGCCACACGGTACAGAAAAAAGGCAGTACTTTTAAGGTTGAACACAAAGACGGTTGCGCAATACACCAATTAGCGGCATGGCAGTCAAATGTCAGAATTTAGGACATAGGGATACCTATTCAAATGCATGGAGATTTGAGTCAGATGTATGAACCATGTGAAAGTTACAGTAGTAGAATTGGCTATACATCCCACGAGCCAGGGGCTTGCAGAGATGTTGCACTGGAATTTGAAAGATAACAAATTTTACTGAATTCAAAGAAATTAAAACAACCACATAATAAGTGATAAGTTTCATTAGCCAAACTGTTTCGTAAATATTAAAACATAAATAACACTCTTAGTGAGGACATTACATAAGACTTCCATTAATTTTATATCTGGTTAATGATATTTTCCATCACCTAACGCAACCCCTACCCCTACACATGCCCATCACAAAAACATGCAGAGCTAGATTTAAATCAAAACATCTTTTGGCTGATTTGTATACCTTTTTAATTAGTGAGGACCAGTAAAATGTCCCCACTAGTGGGTTGTCAAAGTATTTCACAACATGAGGACATTTGGTCGTGGTGTGGATTTAATACTTCAACATTTAGACTGAAAACAATTATGAATCCAATTATGACGATACCAAATCAACCAGCACTCAAAATACGTCCTACGGCTTATGATAACATCATCAATAGCATGAATCTGTCTAATTTATTGATTAAATAAGAGCATTCTGGGAAATGCCTTCAATTTTCTTCCACCAAGGTTCATAAAATGATTCAAATTAATTCATTTCATTGTAAAACAATATATATTTATATAGGCTTAGGGTTAGTGCTGCGCATCTTTTATGTGCCATTACGTTTTTACATGTAATTTGGATGTGGCAAAGCTTGGCAGCGTAAAGACTCCATTATACTAAACTACCAAAGCATCCTCATAATCTGTCATTAAAAAGTTAACACATTAGATCCTCCTAAAACCAACATAACATAAAATATGACTTGCCTTGATAACAAGATGAAGCACAGAGCATGACTAACTAGCTTCTTTCCATGATTCTCCTCAAGTGTCTCCACAAACTGTGTCATCACTTCCTGTGCAGAGACGCCCAGGCGAACATTAGACGTGGAGGTGCAGGAGGACCACTGTTTGGCAGTGTCTAGCATGAGTTTCATGTGCAAAGGGCTCCTGCTTTGCTGGAAGCGGTTTAAGATGGTGTCTACCTGTTCTGAGGTCAGCTTGCGTCCAGCTGCGCTCATGTAGGCACCAATAACGTCTTTCCCTTGATCGTCTGTGAGAAGTTCCACTCTAAAGACGTTTTGTTCTGCTGAAACCAAAGATTTACATTTCTCAACATAGTCATCAGAAATGGAGAGTACAAACGGGGGCAGCAATGGGAAGTGCAGGGATGTGCGAACTTTTAGGGTATATACACAAGAGTAGCAAGTTTAGGTCGTGGCGACACAGGTGGACTGACTACTACAACCTGTCTCTGGCTGTCTAATGACGTCCCGAGTGGCCAAAGTCAGCGTGTAAGCCGAAACCTCCGTGTCTCCTTGTTTTGACCCTTATGTGCAAAGGACATGGAGTGTGTGCGACAAAAAAACCGGACTAGCTCTTCATGCGCGTTGGCAATATGTGGATAGGGGAACTGCAACCCTAAAGCTCCACACACTTGAAGACAAACACCTCTGAGAACAGAGTCAACATCCGAGCTGAGTGGAGATGTTCCCAGCAACCTCAGCACCACAACTCCCCGATGGTCAACAACGCCTCGCATTTCCTGTGCCAGTTTGCAAAGCAGAGTTGTTTTACCGACCCCTGAAGGTCCATGAACCAGAAAAGGTTCGTGGCAAGCATTCGTGGACTCCCACATGGCAATGCAGATCTTTCCCAGAATGCTATCCCTTCCTTTAAACACAGAGCACTTCTCCTCGCTCAGCACGGCGTGATGGAAGATCTCCTGTTTCAACCAAGACCATCCTGGATCTACCGTGCTACAAGTTCCTGAAGTTTGCAGAGCGTTCCTGTTGATCAGTTCCTTCATTTGGGATGTCACCTGCTCACACAGTTTTCCCAGGTACCCCTTGTGTTCTTTGCGACTCGGGTCCATAGCTCCTTTGCTGAGCTCCATGCAGAGAGGCTGGAGGCGACCCGTGTTGTAGATGCGTTGCTTCAGGTCGGCCAAGAGCTCCCGGGCTTCGGTGTCCAACAAGCCATCGGCTGTGACGTCCAGAAGAAACTTTGCAAAGTTTTTCTTGCAGTCTCTTTTACTGAGTCGAGGCAGTTCACGGAAAAACAGCACCGCTGATGCATCCTTTTGGGTCTTGAGAAAGCCGTGCTCCATCTCATACTCTAAGACTACGAAATACACACAAAAAGCATGATACTCATTAAAATATAAGGACAAACTAAGACAGGACTCATGTCCCACATTTTACAATCCTTTACCATATGATTTTCTTAAATACAGCATGCATTATTATAATTGACACCCGAGAAGTAACATAATTTGGCTGGAAACATGGCAAGAAGAAAGGTAAATAATCTCATTGACTTTTCTTTAATATCGTTAGACAAATTCTAGAGTTGACTAAATGTTTAGATAATATTTATTCCTAGCAAAAAAAGAATAAATCAATTAAATACATACATACAATACAAAATTACAAAAACCGAAATGTAGACAACCACGGTTTGTAACAATGTTGTAAAAAATTGCAAACCCAAAAAAAAAAAACATTAAAAGAAGGGAAATTGAAAGACGCTATAATACTAAAGTCATGATGCTTTTCTGTTGTGTGTTGGTTTATGGCCATGACTGATTTAAAAAAAAATGATGTAATAGTAATTAATTAGATTACTGTACTAATTACTCTCTCTAAAAAGTATTGCATTACTTATTACTAATTACTTTCTAATCCATTATCAACCTCAACCAGTTGAAAAATACAAGGATAGACATGAAACTACTCTTTTAATTATTTTAAATAAATAAATAAAACTGCATAAATTATTCTTGAACTGACCAAAGTATTTAAAGGGAGAAGGTTACATTAAAAACAGTGGCTTTAACATCTAATGTTAAAATGTATATTGTTTTTATATAGAATCGCTCCATAGTTTATACAGTTTTTAATACAGAAAAATTAAGAGTAATCCCTTACTTTACTTTTTCAAGTGAAAAGTAATTAAATTGCAGTAATTAACTACTTAGAAATGCATTACACCAATCACTGTTCTGGGGTGCGTTTCCCAAAAGCAACTATAGTCTCAAGTTCCGTTGTTACCAATAGAGTTCAAATGGAACTTGCGACCATAGTTAGCTAACGATGCTTTTGGGAAACGCACCCCTGTGCAGTAGTGATCAGGTGGAGCCGCGGTTTTAAAGTCCAGCCCAAACTCCTGCAGACTCATTTACAAGCACACAATTATGGCGCCACACAGTTTTTATAGCAATAAATAACAAACTAAAACCAAACTTATAAGGGCAAAAAAACAACAACATCTGAACATGCATCAGCGTCATTAGAACTACCTGAATGACAGAAACCATATTTGGGAAAAATTCATTTGAAGTGCAATTAGATTTTTTTTAGTTTGGCTCACGTCCCATTTGTTTAGATGGAGAGGGCGGGGTTTATGACCTGTACTGCAGCCAGCCACCAGGGGATGAATAAAATGTTTTGGTCTCACTTTTCAGGATGCGTGAGGCACACTTGGTTATACAACGAAAGTCAGTGGGGTCCTGCGCTCTTTTGGAACCCACTGACTTCTGTCGTATGGACAAAAAAAAAAAAAAAAAGGTTAATAAAAGGTCATAACAGTTTTGGAATGACAAGAAAAAAATGTATCCCTTATTTTGCACCATATTCATGGAAAGTTTCACAATCTCTCACCAGATTTGAAAAACTTGTGCTTTTGGTCAACACTGATATCCCCTTCTCTCTCGGCCTGTTGGGCAGCAGTGCGGAGAGCCAGCAGCAGCCGTGATTCGGTCAGATTCCAGGATATGACATCATCATCACGCAACTGTCCGCTCTCAGAGCCCCTGTCATTGTAATGAGGATAGTGAGCTGTGATTGGCTGGAGGATATATGTGGGTGGGACTGAGTTACTGTCTTTGGAGAACCATTGGTTTAGGAGCTTTAAACTCTCTGAATCTTTGGGAAGTTTTGATACCAGCAACTCAAACTCCGTCTCTGGTATGAGGCGTGGGATGGAGCGATGGCCGTACTGATTACCGAGCAGAGCCTGAGAAGATAAACATAGATACAGTATTACACTTATGCTCAGAGAACCAACACAAGTGTGATGACCAAAAGATATGCATGGATAAAATTAGGTTGCTGGTGAAACATACGATAAAAGTTGGGCCATCTGATATTCTCTGACAGGACTCGATTTCTTTAATGCACAGTTCAGTTGTCAAGTGATCAGCTGTGAAGATGTCATGCACTCCGCATCTGAAATCCACTACCTGCGAGAAAAACCCAACAAAAGAAGAAGAAAAAACCCTGCTTTTTGAACAGTGGATATGCCCAATAAATAAAAATGTCATGCAATTTTAGACTGTTTTTACATTTGCAACCAGGATTAAACTAGGCTGCAAATATATTTTCAGCACAAACCTCAAAGACGAGACCTAAACTTTGACAGTGGGCCTGCAACTCCGAATAGGCCTTCTCCCAAAATACATTCCTCTCATTCTTCATGTCTGTCAAAAAAATGTAATGTATTAATGTCAGGTCCTTAAGGAGTTCATTTTGTGAAATGTATTAATGTATATTAAATTGCTTATTACACAATTATGCTTATTTCAAAACCAAGAGCACCATGTTGGAAACGGATTGTCTATACAGCAGTCATTTGTATGGTTTTGCATCATTATAGAAAATACCTGACCACCTCGATTAATCAGGACTTCAACATTAGTACAAACACTAATTCTACCGGACGGAGGACGAGACAAAAAACATAAAACCATTATAAACTAGGCATTATGGCTTCCAGTGGGAGACCATAATTATGGATTATAATGAACAAATACAAAATGCTACTCTACACTGCTCAAAACTCGCTTTTGAATCATGAGTGGAAAATTCTTTAAATATAAAAAACAGTACTTACAGTCTGTGAGTCAGAAAGCCGGCATTGTAGTCTACTCTCCCAGGACAAGAACAGTCCTCCATAAAATGTGCTGCAAACATCTGAATATATGGGTTGAACTGTTCCGGAACAGTGTCGTAAATACAACTTAACCACTGATCTCTAGTCGTGTCCATCTTTCTGGAACAAACAAAGTAGTTTTGCTTTCACAACGAAACACACAGCGTCTCCACGACATAGCGGCGGCGGCAACAACAATACTACAGCGAGAATAAAAGTTACGGCTTCTTCTTTGCGTGAACATTTGGGCGGCGTTATGACAATCTTCCCACATAGTGAGGTAGACAGGGGGGGCGTGTTTGAACGAGGCGTTTTAGGTAGGCGTGGCTGACGCTTAACTTTTATAAAGAATATCTATTCGGATTTGAGACTTTAGTCTTTGCAAAATTACAGATCTTCTTTATGCACCAAGACTTGTAACACTCCAAAGAGAACGAAAAATTGAAATCGCCTCATATGACCCCTTTAACTAAACAATTAAGGAAACATGATGCATTGATATTTTAATACCTGAGATTCTTAATAACTGTAATGCTACTTTAATTTAGACAATTAGTATTTTAATGCTCAATAAAAGCAAAAGTCTCATTCCGCTAATATGTTCTTGTCAAAACAACTAAAGGCTTCTTGTTCAACAACTTGTAAATTAGCAACTTTTGAGATTTTTATTTGGCTTAATTTTATTCACACAAATTTAATATGAATATTTGTCCCTGAAGAACACAACATTTTGCGAAGCAAAGATATTACTGTATGTGCAGTAGTTTTCTATAGATAACATCGGCCTCAACAATTGTCACAAGAACACTTCATGACAATCAACAAACAAACTATATTAATATAAAACAAATAACTAGTTAAGACAAAAGTAGTTAAAGGGTAGTTCACAAAAATATAAATTCTGTCAAAATAAATCTTTTGTGTTTCACAAGGAAATGTATACAGGTTTGGCACAAAATGAGGGTGAGCAAATGATGACAAAAAAATTTTCTCCTTTTTTGGGAGAACTATCTCTTTAAGACAAAGAAAGTCAACATTAAAATAATAATTCTGTATCAATAACCACGTAAGGAATTCACAGACCCTTAATCAGCAACTTAATCAGCAATAATAAACTGTTTGGACAACTCTCAAGTTTAGATGGAATTTTGTGTTTTTCTGTAGAAGTTGAAGTAATTCAAATTCCTTAATCTGCGACTCAAAGACCTCATATGCTGGATAAACCATAATTCCCTTTTTATTTTACAGTGCATGCACACATGTACTCACTGAAAACTCGCTCTCTCAATTGTCTTCTCTTGCTTCTTTTCATTTCAGCTTCGCAGCTAAAGGCACATCAAAGATTACGTAGGCTTTCTATGTGACACTTCAGGCCATCAGTAAAGAGAAAGTGATTTATGCAGATTAGTTGTTCAGCAAACGCGGCTCAACAAGATTTTTCCCCGTAATCAACTGGCCCTTACAGCAAAGCAATTACTGAAAGACTCTGAGCCCTAAAATCACAGACCCAATCACATTTAAGCTTTGAGACGCCGCATATGTAAGGGAAGCATGGGCTGTCAAGCTTTTGTTTGGTGAAGTGTGTGTGGCTTTGTTAGATTGACAGGCTGAAAATGGTCATCAGTGATCCCCCTGCAGTGTCAAACATCTTCTGTCTCTCTCACACACACATAAACACACTCTTGACTTCACTGTCAGCTGTGCTATAGTGACATTTTTAACGCTCTATCAACTTCAGGCTAATGTCACCAGAGGAGGAAGGAAAACAGAATGGAGAATTTTCTGTGACTTTGTGAGAGGCTTGAATGAGAAGCACAGCCAATCTATGAGCATGTGTTTGACTTTGGTGTAAAGGACACGTCTGGAAAGCATCCTCGAAACAGGAAGGACTATATCTCACAAAAAGGAAAAGCTGCAAGGCTTTTGCAGTACTAAAATGACATGTACATTTCATCAATCCAAAAGAATCCAATCTGATTTCAAATTCCAAAGTACTGTTTGTTAAAACCCTAAAATGATTCATATATGCATTACATGTGCATTACATGTATTCCACATTCAGAACTGGAAAGAAAATACCACGATAATGTCACAGAAGCTACCATGAGAATAATTATCATTTTTGCCTTGATGACATGTGTCAATGAAATGAGTATATAAATGGTTTACATTTTTATTGTAAATAATTATATGATTAAATGGAAAAAGAAAATGATTAAATGATAAATGGTTATAAATGAATGAACGAATATCTGAAGATGTTTTTAGCAAATATTCCTCCACTGACCAGTTCATTAAACGTGCTTTTAAGATGTAAAACATATTTAAACATACACATGGCACTGCACATATTGATATATGCAAACTATTTTTAGTCTGATTGACAAAATATCAGATTCAGGCATTTACATGCTTATTTTTTCCTGTTGTTAGGATTATTGCAGGTCTAAACCAACCAATCAAATCGTAATTTTATACAAATCAAGCTAAGTTGGAACTATTCAGGTATTTATTTGAAGACTTTTCATTCTGATTGAGCCATCAATCTGATTACTAATATTTAATTTGGTCACAAAAATCACAAAATAAAAGCCAAAGTTACTGATATACTTCAGTTGACAAAGTTCATCAATTAAATTGTCAATTAACTGAGATTTGAACTTAGTTTACTAAAAAGATTATTTAAGTTTACTAAAAAAGTAAATTAATACATTATTATTACTATAAGAAAATAATCTCTCTAAAAATCTCTCTAAAAAAACCCATACGGTAAATTCAAGATGTAAACTTTCTCTCTCTAAATACTTTAAATAAGTATGCTAACTACTTTGTTAGCTTGTAGTTTAGCTGATTACTTTTTGAAAAGAGCAGCTTGATTATAGAAGTCTAAATTGGAGATGACTAAACTTTAAAGCCACAGTTTCAAATTAGAGTCTACTGAGCAGTGATCATAGTCTGCAGTCCCAATGGTAGTGACCTCATCAAATGGGTTTTCATTGCCAACAGTCGCTGTCACTCATTTTGCCAGAAATCATCAGCTGTCTTTAAAAATGAATGACTTTGTCACTGTAAATTGCTGTCAGCCTGAATGCCCCTGAAGAGCTGGTTTTTATCGCTTGTATCATGTAGCATCTGGTGTGGCATGGACTGATTCTGTTCTGATTCTATGTAGCTTCTGCTCTCTCTGTAGGGTTGCATGTTCCTGTTTGTGGTGCCCTTGTGAATGCGAATGTGGTTAAAGACTGGACAGGGGGGTGGGGGTGGGGTTGTCATAAAGAATGAATGATGTCAGAAGGGTGAGACGCTTCCGGCACTTTCTGCATGAGAGAAAAGGACGCCTTGCGTCATGCTTGACTGCCCTCTCTCTTTGTCACACACCACCACACACACACACACACTGACCTGCTCCTCAATATGCTAAATGATAAGAATGGGATTTTGCTGTAGACACTGTCCAGTGTCACTGGTTTAATGCTGTACTTCTCTTAGTATTAACAGATCAAGTGTTAGTTCACCCAAAAATGAAAAATTAGACTGCGTTTTACTTACCCTCGAAGCATCCTAAGTGTATATGACTTTCTCCTTTCAGACAAGTGATATATTAAAATTGTCTTTGATCTTCAAGCTCTTATCATGCAGTCAGCACAGGTGTGGCTTGCGTCAGTTCCAAAAGATGGTTGAACAAAGGCCTCCTTTAGCGAATCGATGCAGTTTTGTAAGAAAAAAATATCCATATTTCAAAAAGTAATAATCACTTGAATCTCGCTTGCGCTCACTGTTGTACACTGGAAGCAGCTCCGGGCGGATGACGTATGAGTCTCGTGAAAACCAACGTTTGTTTACAGGATCAAAGGAAGCAAAAGTTTCCTTACTTTAGCAAAGGAAAACCAGTCTCCTCTTGGCTTATATCGAAATCCTCACACATTCTTCTTTACAAATCCTCGTTTTGTACTTCTAATTATTGACCGTTATTTTGTTTTGATCTCTCCCCTGCGTTTCCGCGTGTGTCACTTCTGAGTGGCGCATGCGCAGCACTGACCTCATACGTCATTCCCCGGAGCTGCTTCCGTTTACAACAGCGAGCGCAAGCTAGATTAAATTGATTAAGTTTTGAATATGGATATTTTTCTTACAAAAAACGCATGGATTTGCTACAGGAGGCCTTTATTCACACCCCGGAACATGTGAGACACTTCCTTTTATGGATGGGTGCTTTTTATTTAACTTCTTTTGGACTGAAGCACTGCAAAACACCCGCTGACTGCAATGATGGAGCTTGAAAGATCAAAGACAATTTTAAATATAACTCTGACTGGATTCGTCTGAAAGAAGAAGGTCACATACACCTAGGATGCTATGGGGGTGAGTAATTTATGGGCTAATTTCATTTTTGGGTGAACTAACACTTTAATGCTGCACTTTCTTTATTGGTTATTCATTCAACATATGCTTGAAAGCCTTCTAATAATACCAAAGGAAATCCCTCTGTATGCTGAGAAATGCCCTTAAAGTGATTACAGTGGAAATAATCATGATTTATAGTGCTCAGACTATGCTAATCTGTTTGTGTATGTGTGTTTGAAGCAAGGGAACTGTGGTGATAGAGTATATTTAAATGAAACAAATGATCAGTATTGCACACTATAATTATTTACTATATATTCAGATAAAAAACAATATAATGTCACTTTATAAATCCCTGAGAAGCTATTTATTTTTGGCACAGGGAGGATCAGACAAACAGATGCTGAGCTACAGGTGAAGACATGGGAATTCAATAAGTTGAGATGGGAGAGTTACTTTCAAATGTCTTCCAGTACCAACTGCTGTTTGTTTATTAAAAATGTGCTACTGTGTCAAAATCCAACGGAGATAGTATTGTATTTATTTTAAAGAAAAAGATTCCCTTGTGTGAAGAATTACACTGTAGCATACTTTCAAACAATCTTTTTACTAAAATAATATACTTTTAAAAAATGTACTTATGTGTGAACTGAATGTCCTGGTTTTGGACACTTCACTGCATGTTAAATGCAATTAAATTAAACTTTTAAGTAGGATTTGAAATATATTTGTATCTTTACATGTCGTTTAATAATTACTTTTATTGTCTTTGAAATATGATTAAAGGGTATTTGTAAATGTTAACGACAAGAGTTTTATGGGTAAATTCAATTTTATTATTCTTTATAGTCATTTATCAGCGCTTTTATCCGAAAGCGACTTACAAATGAGACAACAGAAGCAATCAATTGTAGGATTAAACAACTAAAAACGATCCAAACGAAAAGCTAAAAACTTATAACTAGTCTACATATTACACATTTAAGAAAATAAAATAATTTAAATAAAAATGACAAATGCATACAAGAAAATTTCAAAACTTAACATTTAAAATGAAAAGCAAAAAATAAAGCTAAAAACAATTCTAAATATTAAAGAACAAACGGTATAAGAGTATAATAATGATTCTAACATAACACTAAGCCAAACACCAAAAAAACAACAACCATACACACATACACACATATATATATATATATATTATTTCATTTCCATTTAGTTTGTTGAAGTATTAAAATAACTCAAATTAAATAAAACTAAAAACTTAATAAAAGACATAATAAATTCAGACATAATTTAAATAAAATTTAAATAAATAACAAATACAAATAATACAAATCAAATGACAGTAGTTTATCAGTAATCCTAAAAAAGAACACTGCCAAACACACATGCTAAAAAACAACAACTTGCTTACACATAGTAAGAAATGGTTATAAAAACTGAAACAGAAGCGAAACAAGTAGTAGGAAAGAGGAGAAATAAAAAGCAGTATTTATCCTTTGCCGGTGTCCCTGCCCGGTGGAGTCGCACGGTAGAGTCGATGGTCTTTACACTCTTCGGTCTTCACACGAGGAGGCCGTCACGCGACCGCTGTCGCGGTAAACTAAGCTTTTTTATACCCGTCTAACAAAATACTAAATTAATTCAGCTGGACACACTTAACTTATTTTCTCCACAACAAATGGCCAAGCAAGCGCAGACACTGACAAGATACGCGATACAGAACGAGACCAAACACGATATCAGCACATCTCCACACAGTAAACAAAACAAGTGTTTCCTAGCAACAACAACTGCACTACACACTAATGAGACAAGTAAATACACTTACGAGCTGCTGATAAAGACTGCTTCTCTCAAAGACTATTTCTTTACACTGTTTTCTGCTGGCGCTTGAACACACTTTCCTTATTTTCTCCACAACAAATGGCCAAGCAAGCGCAGACACTGACAAGATACGCCATACAGAACGAGACCAAACGCGATATTGTTAGAATATCGATATTATTTATACATTATAAAGTCATTTCTGTTGACTTGTATGTCATGTAACAGTAAAGTTGTAGTTTAGTACATTTAAACATTAACTTAAAATGTAATATTGGAAAACACGTACAGTTAAAATGATAGTCAAGTACTTTACATGTGCTTTAGTATGTTAGTTAGAGCATAATGTTCCTTTATGTAAACAAACAATAAATAAAGTAATTGGATTACTTGAGGACAATTTGTTTGCACTTATTTAGACCTTTTTAAATATAATTTTAAAAAATGTTATATGTTCTAGTATTGTTGACTTAAATTCATTTAATTGCCTCATTTAGTTAAATGCATTTTCTAGATAGACAAGAAAATTACAAGGAATGAGCAGGATTCCAACAGAGTAAATATTACCTAATATTGTAATAATATATTACTACATATATTTTTGGGCTTTTTAATGAACAGAATTTTTTTTTAAATAACCCCCCAAAAAACTTTATTTAGAACCAACTTAATTATTAAATTAAACTACAGGGTTTGACAAAATTAGTAAAAAAAAAAAAAAGTCTGAATAATTTACAAACTTTATTTTTCTGATTATTGTAAGTCTCAAAATAAAGAGTTACTTTCACCTTTTTCCTGACCAGACAAAGTGTCACATTCCCTTGTGGTGAAAGTATGTGAATGTATGTGCTTAAAGCATCAGCAACAAGCAAGACAAGGGGACAGCGTCCATTCATTCAGTCATGCTATTACATGGCTTCTATAAAAAGCATGATTGCAACATAATGGAGGCTATTCTGTTTCTATCTTGTGCTCCCTTACATTCTCTGCGTAGGTCGTAGATGAAGACAATAATCTGTACATAAAGACAAAGTAAGACAGAAAAACAAATGCACAATATCAAGAGCGATCTAGGTGTAGATTGGGTGGCAACTGTGTTTAGCTGCTGAAATAGAGGCACAAACAAGAAGAAAAAGAAGAATGACAGTGTTCACACACAGCGAGGCTGAGAAAGATAAAGTTCTTTGTGAGTGGAAAAGAAGGGAAAGGATATTATGAATGACCAACGGAGACACTGTAATGGATTTCATGTGCTGTTGTTTATTCCAAGATGCATTTGCATGTATGCCATTCACGCAAACACACACTCAGACGAAGGAGTGAGAGAAATGGCATCCATCAAAATGTGTAACTCCAAGAGGACCCAACTGCTGCCATATCATATCTATAGCTGTGTGTGTGTGTGTCACCATATGGTGCTATCAGTCTTCAATGGACCTTTGATGGAAACTGACATATTACCCGTCTTAATTAATTAAGCATGAAGAAGAGTGCAGAGAAACTGCTGAATGTGACAGGCAACAAATAGTCCAGTATAAATAGGCACAATGCCAAGCCATACATATGTATTTCATTATTATTTCTTTGTATATTGCATATTTTGTTGTGGTCCATTTTGTGTTTTATTGTTGAAGTGATGTGTGTTTAATGTTCTGTCTAATGTTTATTTGTTTTTTTCCACAATGCTTCCTCTACAATCAGGAGGTGGAGGTTTGTATGATTGTGCTTTTGTTTTTCCATTGGAACAGAGTATTGCTAATCTGCCTGTTTGTTTGAAGGGAAATTCTTCCAAGTTTGCGTTATGTGTCCTTAATGCTGCTGTAGTTGCATGATAATATAATAATGCAGTGTGCACTGAGTGTAATTTCTTGTGTTTCACATGAGTAACTATGAGCAAGGAAGTGTAAAAATGCATTATTCAAACAGCAACAATGGATTACTTGATGTACTGTAACAAACAGAAGCTCAGAAAAAAATGAAATGCAGACTGTTGATTAAGTTTTCTGTTTATTAACTTAAGTTTTTTTTTTTTAGGAACCAGGAACATGGAGTCCAGGAAAACCATTTGATCAAGGTAGGACTGTGAGCTATAGGTTGGAACGTCATTGTGTTTTGCATGTGTTCAGAGTTGAAAAATCAAAGAAATCTTTCAAGCTGAAGTGTGTCATTTTTTTTTTTTTTCGTTGTTTTAGTCAAATTTCCTTTCTCCGGCCAGCCAGACTCAGCAACAGCTGCTTAACCAATGGCGTGAGTTTTAGGCGGGACTATTTGTTTTGTTTTACCAATTAAGAATTAGTGGAGTGTTCATTAGTAATTATTTTCAATAGTGTGACTGAGTCAGTTATTCCATACATTTAATTATCTCAAGACATTTTTTTCAAAGTTGTTGATCTTAAAATGCTCTTCCTTGCACAACTTCTAACATCACTGATTACGCAGCCCAGGATGCCACTGCTAATTCGAGTGCTAAGTCTCACCCAAACCATTGGCTGTTTATAAGCAGTTATTGGAGTTTAATGACATGGGTAATATTAATAATAATATTCTACAACAACATAAACAACATAAACAAATGCAAACATGTGAAAAGTATCTTTTTAAATGTTATAATATTTCATATAATAATCAATTTTGACACAAATCATTGCAAATAATATTTACTGTACATCATTATTCATAAAAAAAACAGCAAGCAACCTCAACTGAGCTTTGAAATTAATTTAAAGATTTGTTTAATTATTTAATTTAGTAGTTTATTTTATAAAAAAAACACTTCACACTTCTCAATATAACATTGCAATATCTACCACTCATCCTGCCAAAACATGTATTATAAAAGTTAAACGAGGTAACCAAATCATTTCAGCAAGGTGTAGTTAGTAAGTCTGTGAAGTGTAGTGAAGGGCACATAGAGTGTTGAATAACATTCACTCTCTTATATTTCACCAGCTTCCCTTAAATAGTTACAGTTCCTCTTTTCTAAAATCCCCTGAACTTTCCCTGTCATGTCTGGCCCAGGTGTGTGATAACGCGTATCCCAGAAAGCATGCAAGCCCGCTGAGCGCTTCAGCAAAAAACAATAATCTTGCTGATACAGACCTACGAATTGATCATGAGTTTGTTTAACTGTCTTTGGTGAAAGTACAAAGCTGCTTTCAGATGAGTAGCCAACTGCTTCCCAGAGCGGTGCGAAGATATTGTGCTCCTGTCAAAGAGAAGAGATTGGCCTAGGACATAGAGTGGGGATTTACACATCTGTAATTGTTCAGCGGCTCAGGGGAATTCCCTCGTGCATGTATCTATTTGCTTTTTACGACCAAGGCGTATAATATAACATGAACCAAACCTCAGCGGGCAAATGCTTTTCTACTGGTGTCAACATCTGCTTCTTCTGTTACACCTTCACACTGACGGCAAATCTGTATTTTGATGGTTTTTGTAGAGGGCCGACTCGAAAACATACATCAAAAGGCAAAAAAGCCAACGCTTACAGCACGCTCTGCAAAATGTGTGAAAATGGGTATTTGAGTTATGGGAACGGGGCTTTTGGTCGATGCAGTGCGCAATGTAACAAAAGCATTTACCACAAATCTTTGATGTGGATATGCATATTTTCCCCCAAGACATGAAACAAAACTCGCATCTCTTTATGTTCTACGTGTGACAATGTGTAAGAGGAACCGTGTCTCTCCAGGGGCTCTTTTTAAGGGTACCGATCCAGTGGCATCAGCAGTTGCACACATGTAGACTACCACATTAGAGATAAGGGGAGTTCCTTTCTTTCCTTTTTTAATGGTAGCGGACTTCTTTTCAATAAAGTTTCCTTGAAAAAAACAAACAAAAAACGGTGAATTCTCTGAATGAAACAACTGACTATTTTTACATGTACCTTATGATGCAGTTAAGGAAGTACTGCAATTAAGGTAGTGCATGTAAACGGACGGTGCGTCCAAATATGCCTACTTCCATACTATATAGTATATGGAAAACAGTACAGCAAAAGAGTAGCTTAGTAACCCTTACCAAAAAACAAAAGTTTATTTTATTAAGTATACTTAAATAAAGTTCAAGTATATTTTAAGTAAACTTTATGTAGTAAGTATACAAATATCAATGTACTAGTAGTATACTTGTAAGTGTACAATTTCAATACTCCTTGGGACTAAATTGGCCCATTTTCTAGTATATAAAAGTATACTTTTGAGTATGCTTTAAGTATAACAGTAGTAAACTTTTAAGTACACAACTAGTTTACAACAGTATTTTTAGCTTGTACTGCAACTATACCTAAAGTGAACTTATAGGTATACTGATATTTTACTAATTAAATACTTGCAGTAGCATTTTTAGTACACTAGTCTTAGTAAACTACTAGTTTAGTAATTTTATACTGCAAGTACACACGTAAGTTTTCTTTACGTGAACTTTACATCATACTTTAAGTAAACTACTATGTCCCTATTTATGTATTAATTTTTATATATTTTGTTATATGCATATCTGAACATACAAAACATCAAAAGAACAGGGTATCTGCTTTTAAACAAAAACATTTTATTCTAGCTTCATTCATTCTTTTTTTAAACACTTGAATGTAAGTTTCATAAATAATAAATAAAGGAATAAACAAGATTTTGAACAAAAAGCTTAAAAAAGACTTTGAATTGGATTCAGAATGATAATCAAAGTGTAGATAGAGTCGATCAACACCCCGAAGCTTGACAGTTATTATTACCTCTTGATTGGTCGACATTACATCAATTTTACACAGTTTTGATGCTGTTTTATGTCTGATGAACGTGTTAGAATACATGTGGAAGCATCTTTTGTTTCGGTTTCTTCTTCACTTGTGTGTTTTGGAAATTCTGTACAGAAGACTAGCACCCCCTACCGTATAACAATAAAACACGGATTCTAGGAGCACAAGTATATCTAAAATATATTTAGACTTTTTCTAAGTATTAGTCAAGTATACTTAAATGTCATTTTAAGTATATTTCTGAGAAGTACCTAAAAAGTAGACTGAAAGTTTACTTTACTATTTTTTAGTTTAAAAGAAGTATAATAATAGCACACTTGAATAAACTTCTTTTTCCCAAGAATCTATTCCATAGTAACAGTAGGCAAACATACCGGATGACCTAGTAAAATTGCCTATCAAATTCTTAAAGGGATAGTTCCCCCAAAATTAAAATTCTGTCAGTATGGTTTCACGTCATGTCGTTCCAAACCTGTAGGACCTTTGTTCATCTTCGAAACAAAAATTAAGATATTTGTGATGAAATCCAAGAGCTTTCTGACCTTCTATAGAGAGCAATGCACAAATGACACATTCAAGGCCCAGAAAGGTATAAGGACATCATTAAAATACTCCATGTGACATCAGTGTTTCAAAATAACAATCATACTTTTTTTTCAACCATGTTAATCTCTTCCCTGTCAAGTTTTCACTGTGCTTCATTTTTCATTTTGGGTGAACTATCCCTTTGTTTGTTGACGCTTTACTACCCATGACCCAGGGAGAGATTTTTGAGGACCACCATGACAGTACCGTTTTTTATGCACATTTTGGAATATCGCATTAAAAAACGCTGGATGGAAACGCCAAGATGCACATAAATTCTGAAAATGTGCATAAAGAAACTTATGCGCTCAACTAAGTTGGATAATTTTTTTATCCGGGAAGAACAAATGCGCATAAACTATGATGGAAACACATTTACCAAATAAATTCCTCCAAGCGCATCAAAAAGACTTCACTTTGCAATGGGACAGTAAAAAATTATTTTAGACAAAATTATTCATAACTGGCCATTTCACAGATATAGTGTTTAAAAAATAGCATTTTAGAGAAAAATTAAAAAAAAAAAACTCACATCACCCTTACAGTTTTGATTAAAATACACAACATGCAGTCAGATGGTTGCATATAATCTAGCAAAATTTCACATATTTCAACACACCCAAAGCTCAAATCATCCAGTACCACTCTCCATTAAAAATGGATGACTTCTTATAAAGAAAATGCAGCTTCAGAGTAACTAATCATATAGTGGAACACCTGTTATGCAAAGATCAAGAAATTTACAGCTTTGCATTACATGGTTTTATTGCTAGTTGGATACATTTGATTTGAGGTGTTTTAAATGTGTTGCTGACTAATTTGAAAGAAAGAAAGGCCAAAACCCTAGAAGTAAAGAACATTTAGTATTTGTGGTCTATTACAGGCTGATTTAACTAACCTAAGAATTTGGTCTGGTTGGGGTATAAACAAATATATTGCGGTATAAATGGCAGTAAAACAACCGCATGTCTTAGGGAATAATATAAATAATAGGTAGCATGTACTGCAAGTTTGCTCATGTCTCAGTAATTCCTTCCTCTAATTATTAGGCTAATCGGACTACTGGTGTACATGTAAACATAGCCATTGATCAATTTTACTACAAACAGAAGACTTGATCCAGCTAGCTTCAACTAAAGGCAAAGTATGTAAATTCCACACCTTTAGCAAAACCAAACAGATTTGCAATTATAATCACTCAAACACACCCCCTGTCTGTAATTGGCCGTACAAACAGTTAGCCCCATCCCAAACTCACGCCATTGGTTGAGTAAATGTACCAGTGCTGGGCTGCTCAAACAAACACAATACTGTGACAGAGACAGAGTATTTATACTGCATAAATGACTGACTTTTATTTTTTCTGCATACTAAGGTGCGGCAAGAGGAACAATTTGTTCATCAAATACATTACACACTTCACCTTTAAACATTGAGTTTAAACATTAAAGCAAAAACAAAGTCTTCCTGTTCTCATAAAGCTTGCATGCTGTGCTGGGCTCTTGAAAGCAAAAGGTTAGACAGGAAGAGGAAATGCTGGTATGAAGGGCTGGAACTATGCTTAGTGCTGGACAAAATGTCCCTGAATTTCCCCAACTATCAGCCCTCTATGAATGAGCTCATTTATGTCTGGAGTGACCACACCAATCTGTATTGTTAAACACAACTTAGTAAATAGAGAGGTTTTGATGAATGCATGAAGTCAACAGTTATGTAACAGAAGAACCCAAGATAAAAACTGCTCATATCCTCAATTGTTTTTTTTGCTGTTATTGTTGTTCAAAATTCCTTCAGATAGTTTAAAAGTGTGAGGTGGGAGACCCATTTACACATGCAATGATATGAATCCTGTGTGATTCCAAATAATGAATCAGGTCGTTATCCAACCAAAAGTGCCTTGATGAGGGCTACACATATCTTAAATTATATCTGTTGTACTCTGGCATGCACATGATTGCGCATGATGCCTAAACCACAAACAAAAATACAGGACTGAAATATTTCATGGTTAGTCCAACTGAAAAATACCAAAAATCTCCCGAATATGTGTTCATTATCAAAAGAAGGACCGATTCCATTTTTTTTTCTTTTGGCTTGCCTACTCACTCAAGCTTTGAGGTTTACACTCTTACCGTGAGGGCATATGTGACCTTCTTGCCTTTGACGTTCTCGCTCTGTGTTCGTAGAGCAGGCAGCGCCTGGTGGGGACTTTCCAGAGCTCAGAAACAGCTTTTATCTGCAGTACTCTCTTCTCACAGCATGATATACAAGTAGCTTGGTGGTTTTAATACCCTTGCGTGCAAAACTATATATGTGACCCTGGCCCACAAAAAAAAAAAAAAAGCAGTCATACGGTCCAAGTATTTGGATTATACTAATATCAAATACATAAATAAGCGTTCCTTTGCTTATGATTTGTTAGGATCGACCATATTTGGCGGAGATACAACTATTGAAATCTGGAATCTGAAGGTGCAAAAAAGCAACTAGAGGAATCCCTGTAAGTTGTTCAAATGGAGTTCTTAGCAGTGCATATTACTAATCAAAAAGTACGTTTTGATATATTTACAGTAAGAAATTTACAAAATATCCTCATGGAACATAATCTTTACTTATTATCCTGATGATTTTTGGCATAAACGAAATATGCATGATTTTGCCATACACTTTTTTTTGGCTAATGTTTACAAATAGACCCCAGCACTAAGACGTTTTGTGGCCAGCGGTCCATATAATAGACAGATAATCACAGATAGATCGATATATAGATAATTGATTCAGTAATATTACATAATATTAAGCTAGTTTCTTGTATCTCATATGCCTTGATTCTGCATTTTCCTAAGATATGAGTGTAGAAATGACTGTGCATGTTTGTAAATGTAGAAATTTTAAAAAGTCTGGCAATACAGTAAAGTTTAGTAATGATGAAATTGTAGAATTTGACCTGATCTGGTTTTAGAAGTATTGCCATTTGCAGTAATGTTACGAATGACTGGGAAAAGTCTGTGGCTCTGGTGTGCTGAAAGAAGAGATCTGGGTTTTTGGGCAAAACAGCAGGAAAGAGGATGGGTGGTGGAAATCCCCGTCAGAGCGTATCTGTGCAGGCCAGTCGTGCTGTATTTGGAAGTCAGCTGCATTTTCGGACTTGCAAAGTTGTCTTTTGTTAAAACCAGTTTTTGTGGTTTCTCCTGTTTGGAATTTGGCAGATTCATTTTCAGTTGCTTACAAACTGTCATCGTTTGCTTACGCTGTATTATATATCCTCATGTGCAACAAAGTAAATCCCATACAGCTAAAATGACAGATTGCACTTTACAATTAAGCTCAATTCATTATTTAATGCATTACGTAACATGAGCTAATGATAGTTATAAATTTAAATGTAACCAAATAATCCTTTAGTAATCGGAAATAATGGCCTTCATAAAGACATGCATGATTTGAAGAGGTGGTGAAGGCCTGGAATAATATAATCGTTTATATGAACAGAACTTCAGAATCTGAAAACACATTGGATTCATTCAGTCTGATGAGTAAGTGCATTTAAACAGCCACTGAACCATTTACAGCATTTATTATTCTGGGTACATTTTAATTACAAAATATTTTACTTACTGATTTACTTGTTCATCATACATTAACTAATGTTAATTTATAGTACTTAAAATGTAAATATTGCATTAGTATATGTAGAAATTAATGTATTCTAAAAGCTAGCTTTTTTTTTTTTTAAAGGAGATGGCAACTTTGGTATTGTGAAACTTTGGTCATTAAAAAAAAACTCAATAGTCATTTTGGATCATGTGCAGCTCGTAAAACAATCATGTTATGATCTTGATGTCATTAAATCACTTTTACACATTTAAAGATTCTCAGTCACTCTACGGACAGAAATTAATCTGAAGTGCAATAAAATGAATCATACATACAAAATTATCTGCAACTTCTTCTTATTTTTGTTGTTGCAGGCTTAAAATATAGCTCACTCCAAAATGATTGTCATATCAAAAATGTTGTGTTCAGCACACAGTCAGTTTATTATGCAAGCACAGATTATGAAATTAAATATTTCTTGTTAGTTAACTGTTTAGCATCTAGCTTAGCAATGTGCATTAAGTTTGATGGCTGGGTTATTGTTGGGTTTGGGGGTTAAATTAGCCCCCTTAGTAGCGCAAAATGACTATATCCCAAATATCAATCCAATAATGTACATTTCCCCTACCTAAAAATACTAGTTTCAGATCACAATTATCAGATTGCTCAGACCCAGCTAAAAAGGGCTGCCTCCAGTGGCTGACTTCACAAAACTTAACTCTACCAGAGTTTTACTGATAGGTAGAGCCACAAATGTTTCAATACAAGCATTTCCAGG
This sequence comes from Sinocyclocheilus anophthalmus, assembly GCA_018155175.1. Taxonomy (NCBI): domain Eukaryota; kingdom Metazoa; phylum Chordata; class Actinopteri; order Cypriniformes; family Cyprinidae; genus Sinocyclocheilus; species Sinocyclocheilus anophthalmus. Next base: position 2,806 of record JADLZN010003682.1, on the reverse strand, counting down.
CAAAGCATGGATACATACTATTCACCTTTAACCCAGGTGAGGAAAACACCTGCTCAACCAGTTTCAAAAGGGTTAATATACGTTGCTAAAAATACCATGATTTGTGTATTTGCGTTGTAATCGAATGTCTCACTTAGTATCTGTCATACGTGTAGAAAAGGGTTTATTTCCTTACGTTGAAATATGCGATATTTTTTCTTACAAAACATCACATGCATTCACTACAGGAGGCTCTTTATACCCCTCCGGAGCGTGGAGGCAGTTTATTATGGATGCATGCGTTGATTTGACGTAATCTGTGGCTGTTACCACTGCAAAAACAAATTGATAATTTTTGATAGCAGCTAGGTTACACAGAAGCTCTCACTTGGTGTCTCTGCCCATCATCGTACTAGTTGCTTTGCTCAAGTGTCAATGACATTTTTACTTGCAGTTGTGGTGGTTAAAATAAGTTCAGTTGCTTTCGACCGTACACTTTGTAATTAAAACTTGTAAAGAAACTTTGATCCAGTGATTATAATATTCTTCTTTGGCAGTAAACGCATGTGTTTTGTCTCAGGGGGACTGCTTTGCATGGTTCAATGCATATTTCGAGTCTCTTTATGTTGATTTAGGGCAGTTTCGTCATCTGTTGCTCCGATTACTGGAGGGAGTGCCTCAAGGATCCATTTTTAGGTCAATTTATTATTTTATCTGATACTCTGCGACCGTTGGGAGATATTATTTAGGAGCTATCCATTTCATTGTTTGTTTTTAAAGCTCTTAATGGTCAAGCCCCATCTTATCTCACAGATCTTCTTACTCCTCTGTCATCCTCCAGATCTTTAAGATCTTCTGACAGAGCTTTCTTAGCTGTCCCTCGTTCATGTTTAAAAACAAAGGGTGATAGGGCTTTTTCAGTTGCCGCCCGCCGTCTTTGGAATCAACTGCCACTGGACATCTGCCTTGCACCTTCTATTACAACTTTTAAAACGATGTTGAAAACATATCTTTACTCCCAAGCATCCTAATTGGATTTTATCTATGTTTTATTGTTTTACTGTTTTATCGTTTGTCTTGCTTGTTTTATGTTTTAACCCTTTGATTTTGTTCAGCACTTTGGTCAGCTTTGCTGAGATAAATGTGCGATATAAATAAACTTTATTTACTTACTTACATGCCACGATTGGTCAATTATGCACAATGCCTGCATGCTATTGGTTAAAATTTTGACCAAAAGTCAACTACAGGAAAAACAGGGCCTATGCTCACCCTAAAAAAGCGAACCCAATAAACATAAAACACTAAAAAAAAATTATATTTATCTGTTTACGTGCATGTTATGTGACCACTAAGCAGCATCAGACAATGCGAATGTAACATTTAACTATTGGAAAAATAACTTGAAATCTCAGGGGTTACTTCAAGTCCCTAATAATGCAAGAAGGTCTAATGGCTGTGCAGAACTATTTTCAGCCTGGGAGTCTCTGCAGAGTACATTCATGTCTATTTTTTCCTCATTAAAAAAAAAAGCCCAGACTCACCCACTTTTCTGCAGCTGTCTGACGCAAAGCCACGGCGGAAAAGGTGAACAATCTCTGATGTGTGCAGAGTCTAGACGGATGTAACAAATAACACAGAATCCCCCCACTAGTTTAGAAACAAATCTTTGTGAAGGGTACAATCACAGAGGATGAGGGATGCGGTGTGACCTATTTTTGGAAGTCACTAGCTGTGGTTTGATGCATTCAGGGCACTGAATACATGTATGTATAATGAAGTAAACCACAAGTAAAACTACAAGCCACGTTTAAACATTTGAAGCACAAAAAGAGACGGGCGAGCATGGTAGATAAAAGTATTGTTTTCCCACTGTAACAAAATACAGTTTCACAATAGCTGTTAGCCCAGATAAACACCGCCATCAAGTGTCGCTAAATACTATCATTAAGAGATTTGCGTAATTTGGGGTTTTCCCAATGATTATAAACCATGACAGTGAACTTGAGCACATTTAAACTGATTTGTGCAAACTACTTATAGGCTACTGTCTGTAACTAACTAGAGGTCGACACAAAACAGTCACTAATCAGATCTGCGGCAGAAGCAGGAATATGATCTTAACAGCAGGTTTGAAAAATAAACTCTTGTATTATTGAGACCATAATTACACACACGTCTTTGCACCCATGTTGAATAGATACTTTTACATGTTCTACCTCAGTTGTTTAATAAATACATGTGGACATACGTATTCAATCACAGATGGATCCTCTGCAGTGAATGGGAGCCATCAGAATGAGAGCTCAAAACCAGCGGAAAACAAATTATGGTAATCCACACATTCAGTTCAGTCCAAGCGTAACTCAGAGAAAAGTCGCATGTTTATAACAGACAAATTAGCATTACGATGTTTTCAATCTTTAAACCCGTGTTTCCAGAGAAAATACTCTAAATAATATGCTTTTCTCCAGTGAAAACGTCATCTGGTCTGAATAAGGAGAGAAATATGCTCAGATCAAGCAATGTTTATAAGTGAAAACGTTCCCAAAAAGTGGGAAACACCATGGTTAGTGAATTTTAAGGTACAGATAGGGGAATTGACTTTTTCTGTAGGAAGCGTTCTTTTGGATATCTGGACTGGATATTTTGGCCAGAGTAAGGGTTTAACACGTTAAAAGACCTTTATTGATTGATTGTGTTTCTTACAGTTTCTTAGGTATGGCTGGGTGATACCCCCCCCCCCCCTTTAATATTAAAGTAAACCTGCAAAATGCATAGCTTTCTGTGAATGAATGTTTGAAGTTATGGATTGCCTTTAAAAAAA
>JADLZN010003681.1:0-35215 GCA_018155175.1 Sinocyclocheilus anophthalmus | reverse complement strand
TCGTTCCCTGTCCCCGATATAGTGCACTACGTGCCATTCACTGCACAGAACATACTAATTCTGTACACAAGTGACCGAGCCGCGGCTTCAGCGTCTATTTTATAATGCAAGGGGCGGGCGCTTCGGATTCTAGAGAACATTTGATTGGACAGAAAATTTGATGAGAACCTGAAGTACGATGTGACGTCAAAAAAATCGTAGTATCTAAATGCGAATTGTGTCATTGTTTTGGAGCACACTGCCTCATAGATAACCTTATATTGATACTAACACCCATGGGGACTTTAGTACAATCTCCTGCAGTGTCGATTCAGTAAATGTGCTTTTAGGAGGCAGTTTTGAATTTTATACCTAAAGCTTTTATTACAGACGAGCGAGGACACGAGTGTAATTTCATCAGCATTGATGCACTATAAATATGATACATACTCTTGTCTTGTTTTCCAGTATCAGATTCTTAAAGCACGATGCATTAACTTCCGTGTTAACAAACATTTTTGAACTTCGTCAAACACTTGAGCTAATCTGTGTGCATGCTGCATCACACCGTAATCATAGAATTCATTTATATGCTTTAAAGTGCTACAGATCTTGTAATGCGGCATGTAATAAACTCATCAAATGGCATATTTCATAAGAAAACTCTTTAAGATATGCAGAATCCAAACCAGTGCCATTTGCAGCTCTTTTGGGTTTTTTGAAACTCGTTGCAAATAAATACAGATAAATATCAACAATAATCAATAAAAAAAATGTGTTTTTGTCTTGTTTTCCAGGACAAATGTCTTCAAATTTACTTGAGATGCAAAATGACTTCAGATTAAGTCTTGGTTTCTGATTGATTGATTGGTTTTTCCTAAATTAAACGAGGTTCAATCAGTGCATTAAGAAAAATTAACTGAATTCAAAGATTATTTGTCTTACCCCTCTGTCTCATTTTAATAAGTTTAAAAACAAAACAACTAAATTTGATTGAAGTATCCTAAATGTAGCAAATGTTGCTAAAAGCAATCAATCCATCAATCAATAATATAAGGGATAATAAACAGTAAATAAAAAAAGGATACATTTATTTTAAGGTGTCCTTGTTACACATTACATGTACGTACTATTATAATAGCAAGAAATGATATCGGTTTACCTGAAGTCTTTGTAGCTTGTCTAAATAGATGTGAGGTGCTTGTACTGGAAAGTGACAAAAACACTGAAATGTGTTTGAGTGGCTGCTGTGGCATGAGTGGGCGGGACTCTGCACTGGCTCGACCAATGGTGTGTGTTTGGGGGCGGGGCTGACTGCATGCTTGATTGACTCTGCTTGAGTTCCTCTGTAAACAAGAAGCAGCTCAGTGCTACGAAGCTGACAGAAAACAGCAGAGCGAGAGCTTGCGTTTCACTGCACATGAAGACAGTAATGTCTCCTGCCTTTGCCAAATGATGATCATTTGAGGGTCTGAAAGTGTCTGACAGCGTCTAGTGTGCAACTTCAGTGCACTAAAGAGTCCTCCATCTGTTCAGTGTTTTGTCTCGGCTCTGTTATAAATCTCTCTGTCTGTCTGTGTGGCACTGGAGCACCCTAACAAGCTGATGCACGCTCCCTGCTGCAGATGTATGAGTGCACTGAAAGTCACACTGCGTCTGTCAGTCCCTCAGAAGTGAACGGAGCAGCAGCTAGGGGCCATTCCTCGTATGCACTACCTTTTGAAATATGTGAGGTCAAACTCAGCTGTATTATAGACACAATAACATAACACAATAATGATTGAGTGCTCATTACCTGAACTTAATCGCCTGTTTTGAATGATTGCAATTATCAAACTGATTTGTCTCATTTGAAGAAATATTATTAGAGATAATTGTTTTTTATTCCCTTTTCTTTCATGTCATTCTCCACCCAAAAATTTTCACTTTTTAAAAAAAATATGATCTCTAAAAATTTTCGTTTAATTTGTGTGTATATATATATATATAATATTGTGTGTGTGATATTATATGGTGATTATAGTAAACTAAAAACACTTTCTGACAAAGAAAATATTTTAAATGTAGTTTAATTTGATGTACTAAAACTGGAAAGAAGAAAAACAATTAAAAAATCAAGTATTAAATTATTATTGAAAAACAAGCTGTACAATATTTAACAAAGAGATATAGACCAAAATAACAACGAAAAATCATCTAGCTGATGAAAATAAGTAATAAAAAGGACTACGGGTGGTTTGTGTTAATTTGATAAGCTGTGTAGCGTGAGTACGTGTGTCGCTGTTGACGCTCAGCGGACATCATGGGCTGTGTTCCAATCCTAGTGAGGCGCGCTATGTAGACAGCGCGCTAGCGCATCACGTGATCCTGACGCGGAGTTCACACGCTGTCTATGTAGGCGGCGCCATAGAGTTAGAGACGCGGCCAGTGTGACACAAACACATACACATACACACTTCTTGGCTCTCTCTCTATCACACACACACACACACACACACAACACTCTCCAACACACACACAACACACACCACACACACACACACACACACACTCCACATCACCCACACCACACACACAACTACTGAGTGAAAGTTGGATATCCCGCTGGCCGTGTCGAATCGTATCGCTTCCCGCGAAAAGCCCGTTTAAATCCGCGCTCGAGCTAATTAGTCGTTATTTGGTCGTCCTCGGACTCCGGGACCGTTGGCGGATTTGAGGCGGAAGCTCCACACAGGTGAGATCGGCGCTTTTCTCTCACTTTATCGATAAACCAGACGCGAAACCGACGCGATTAACGGCACGGTTCTCTGGGAAGTATGTAATAGTCTTTAATTATAGCTCAGAATCAGAGGTGTTCATTCCTGACTGAAGTGATTGATTGACAGCTCTGAAATCCCGCCATCTGAACGGACGTTAAACTCTGAGGTAAACTAACTAACCTTAACTAAACCTTAACTAACCTTAGCTAAACCTTAACTAAACCTGGTAGAAATGCTGAGGAGTAAATAACAATACTGTGATCTTTTAATGTAACGTTAGTCAGTATTACAAACATTGTAGATGTCAAACTAAACCGCCACAGGTTACTGGTTAATGAGGCTAGTTTACATTGAAACCAACACTGAACGTTGAATTAAAATGTGTTTACTTCTGCCAACAGCTTTAGTGAGCTTACAGTAAATATTATAAGTGTTCACTACAGTTCTGTAAATCATATTTGATGTCATTATTATGTATAAAGCTGCATTATATCAGCTGTCAGTCACTTTAGAGAAAAACTGTAGAAAATGCAAAAAATAAATAAATGCATGTAATTTGATTAAAATAAATGTAAATGACATAAATAAAAAATATTAAGTGATTAAAATAATTAAATAATATACAAATGATTGAAATAAATAAAAATGCAAAAATAAATAATGCATGTAATTTGATTAAAATGTAAATTATGTAAATAAAAAAATATTAAAATAAAGTGACTAAAAGAATTAAATAATATACACATGATTGAAATAAATAAAAATGCAAAAATAATAAATAAATGCATGTAATTTGATTAAAATAAATGTAAATGACATAAATAAAAAATAGTTAAAATAAATGTAAATGACATAAATAAAAAATATTAAAATACTATTAGCTAACTTTTAAATTACTAAAAATAATATACAAATTATTAAAATAAAATCGTACACCTACAGTACTATAGTGAATAGAATAATGTGAGAATATTAATTAAAAATTATTCGTTATAAATCAATATTTTTCAAATAATATTTACAATAATATGAATATTTCACAGTATACATGAAACATGCAAATATATTTAAATTCTCTGATGGTGATGTATGCAGATCTGTGGCGTGTTTGAGCTGATCGGCCCGGCTGTGCTGTGATTATAACGAGGCTGTTTCTTCTGATGCTGCACACAGGTGAGAGATGTTTCATCCCGTGGGTTCACGTGACATTCTTTTCTTACCAGCAATTTGAGGGAAAATACACATTTTTTCGGGTAGCAAAAAAGCCTTTACGTTTCACATTTTTGGACCGTGGTGTACCGTAGTATTTTGTTTCTTTATCACGGGAGTATTGGGCTGGCTGGGACAATGCTATGGACCTACCATATTTTTGGGAATAGAAAAGATGTAGAATTTCCCTTTGGAAGTAGTAATTTAGTACCACGATGTTACCACGGTCTTCACATTTTAGTGAATTAAAAGATGAAATATTATGTAACATAAGTGTTCACTTTATTTGTATACATTAGCATACACAGTAGCTGTCATTGTGAAAAAAATAATATTATAAAGTAAAATCTTTATATTATAAATTATGGTTAAAAATAAATTCTTATTATTATTATAAAATAAATTATGATTATTATAAATAGCTATAAATCTAATTAAATGAATAAATAATTTGATTAAAATAAATAACTGACTAAAATAAAAATTAATAATATGTAACTGTGAAGTATAGCGAATAGACAAAAACTCATAATAACGTAACATCATTTTTTCCAAATAATATTTTAGACATAATTACAGATTATAAATTGAGTCTCCATACATACAAAAAAAAAATAGATAGCTGCCTTTAATATTTTAGGATGATTATATTTGGGGGTCCGTTTGACTTGTACTGTTGTACAACTATAATACCATTTGGTCTTTTACCATAGTATTCTGTAAAGTACCTTGGAATGCATTGGTCAGACACCACGGTAATATTAGAGTAGTCTAAATGATCATTCGCACCATTCACAGGGGTAATAATACCATGGTATTCGGTCATTTACCATAGCAGTATCGTGGTATTCTGTAAAGTAATCTGGGATGAATTGGTCAGACACCACGGTAATCCCATAATCTTGGGTCATTTACCTTTGATAGTGTTTAAAGTTCCTTGGAAAGCCAAGTAAGCGAGTGTGAGTGTTTATCTGCAGTCACTGCTTCTGTGGCTGGTTTCTCTGTGTATTAAAGTGAGCAGAGCTTTCACATCTGCTTCTTCACCTTATCTCTGCTGGACTTCAGACCTTCACGACGCTCGGACTTCAGATGAGCAGCAGATTAGATTGGGTTTGCTGGCGTCACACGGGGCCTAGTCTTAGTTAACCTAACTAGTCTTTACACACGGCACGAGTCAGGCTACAGGACCGCTTGGGAGCTGTCTATATAGGCTGCATTATTTGTTATGCTGACTTCTGAGAAACTATCGTTTAGCTATAGAGCAGAGGAATACGTTTAGCTATAGAGCAGATACAACTTTTATATTTTATTTTATGCTGCCTTCTTTTATAGCCAAAGAACAGATAAAACTTTACATTATTTTCTACTTCTAAATATATTTTTTTATTTTTGTTTTATTAACATTGTTTATATTTCAAATGAATGCGTTTAAATCTTAATAAAATGTAAAATTAATATTTATTTATTCGTGCATTTATTTAGACCTTCTTTTTGCCAAAGAGCAGAATTGTTTATTTATTATTTATATTGTTTTTAGATCATGCGGGGGCCCGTCTAAGATCGTCTTTTGATTTGATATTATATTATTTTTATTATTCTGCCTTCTAAGACAACTTCTTTAGGCCAAACACTAGATAGGATTTGTTATTTTATATATTATTGTTATTTTTATATTTATTTTTAATTATGCTACCTTCTAAGCACTTTTCTTTTATATCCAAAGAACAAGATAAAACTTACATTATTTTATGCAATTATAATATATATATTTTTATTTTGTTTTATTAAATTATGTTTATATTTAAATGAAATCCCTTTAAATATTCACTAAAGTTCAATCTTTATTTATTTAGGCCAAAGAAGCAGAACTATTTTATTTATTATTTAATATTTTATATTTTATATTATTCTGCTCTAATACAACTTTTAGCCAAACAGCAGATAGGATTTTATGTTTTATTATATTATTATTATTTTATATTATGCTGTCTTCTGTTCTGGCGATGGCTTTCTTTTAGCCAACACAGAATATTCTATTATTTCTTTTATTTATTTATTTTATATTATGCGGGCCTTCTAAAATGACTTTTTTCAGCAAAGACTGATGAAATTTTTTATTATTTATGTATATTATTCTTTTATAATTACTTTTACTTTATACTGTGCCTCTGTTAGTCCCGAGAACAATACAATTGTATATATTATTTTCATTTCATAGTTTATAATTGGCGCTTCTTTAGCCAAAGAGGCAGATAAGATTTTATATTATATTATTTTATATTGTATATTTTCTTTATGCTTTTTTCTAAGATGCTCTCTTTAGACAAATAGCAGATGTTTATATCTTTTCTATACTATATTAATGTTTTTAATATTTTGTATTAGCATCGCACGTTTCCTTTGCAGAGAAGTCGGATTGCAACAAGTCTGTTTTGTTTGTCATCTCAACAGTGTTTAGCTGTTAGTTCAAATCTGCCAGGTCTAGTTTAAATCAACAGTACATGTTGTAACACACACACAATAAGACCTGCTTTTGTCCTTAAGGCCGTCTGTTTAACAAGCTATTGTGGTGTGGTGTTGTGGAGATAGTGTGGGTGTGTGAGAGAGCGTGTGGTGTGTTTGTGTGTGTGGTGGGTGTGTGTGTGTGTGTGTGTTTGTGTGTGTGTGTGAGAGAGCGTGTGTGTTTGTGTGTGTGTGTGAGAGAGAGTGTGTGTGTTTGTGTGTGTGTTTGAGTGTGTGTTTGTTTGTGTGTGTGAGTGGTGTGTGTGTGTGTGTGTGTGTGTGTGTGTTTGTGTGGAAGAGAGTGTGTGTGTGGTTGTGTGTGTGTGTGTTTGTGTGTGTGTTTGTGTGTTTGTGTGTTTGTGTGTGTGAGAGAGAGTGTGTGAGTGGTGTGTTTGTGTGTGTGTGTGTGTATGAGAGAGTTTGTGTGTTGTGAGAGAGAGGGTGTGTGGTGTGGTGTTGAGGAAGAGTGTGTGTGTGTGGGTTTGTGTGTTGGTGATGGAGGAGAGTGGTGTGTGTGGTGTGAGAGGAGAGAGGGAAGTGTTGTAGTGTTGTTGGGTGTAGAGATAGGTGTGTGTGTGTGTGGTGTGTGGGTTGTGTGTGTGAAGAGCGAGTGTGTGGATAAAATGGTGTGTGAGAGAGATGTGTTTGGTGTGTTTGTGTGTGATAGGAGAGAGGAGAATAGAGTTGTGGTAGTGTGTGTGGAGAGAGAGTGTGTGTGTGGTGTTTTGAGTGGGTGTGTGGTTTGCGTGTGTGTGTGTGTGTGTGTGTGGTGTGTGTTGTGTGTGTGTGTGTGTGTGTGTTCCATAGGGGCGGTTGGTTATTCTGGGAACAGACTCCAATCTCTCTGTGGAAATATGAAACCGGTCTGTGACATTTTAGAAGCCACTTCCTCCTCTGTGTGTCCGTATGTGTTTGGAGCTCCTCGTATCTGAGTTTTATATTTATCTGTGTGCCTGCGAGTCCTAATAAGGCCTGGGCCGGTCTGACAGACAGAGCAGGGAGAGGCTGGGAACGGTTCGAACAAAGACGGGCGAGATGTCGTTCCCCACACTGCGGCGTCATGTCAGCGATACTAAAAGCTTAGAGTCATTTACACTCATACTGTGTGCCTTCGTTGTTACCAACACCTGCTGGAGAGAAAGCGTGCTATTGATCTCCTGTCTTTCTTCCTCTTTCATCTTCACAGCCTTTACTGGGTTGGTTTGGGGGAAAAGAGAAAGAAAATGCTTTTTTCGTGTCCCCTTCTATCCACTTTTTATTTTGCAAGAATCTATGTACCCGGTACCTGTGCTTATATTTATTTCTGTGATTTTTAAGTGTTTTCTATAGCCATAAAAATCTAATATATATTTATAAATTTTCATAATTAATTGAATATATATATATATATAAGCTAAATAATATATAATAATATTAATAATAATAATCTAAATAAATTATTTTTTAATAAAATTACACTATACACATAATTAAATAAATAAATTTATTAGTAGTTTTTTTTATTTCTGCTTATATTTTTCATATATTTATAGTTTTAAAAAATTAAAATCTTTTTAAATTTTAAATTTTCTCTCCTTTTGTCCATGATAATTATTATTATACTTGACAGTAAATTATTATTCATGTAATCATTTTAGATTTATGATATATGATATATATATATATATATAATATAATAATAATATTTTAAAAATAATTTAAATATTAATGTTTTGGCCTTTAAATGTTTTATATTTTTTGTTTACATATAACTAAGTAAATTTTTCATTTTTGCTTTCAAATTTATTTAAAAGTATGTATTATTTGAAATAAACTGTTAAAATTTATTTAAATGTTTAACTTACATTTAAAATTTTTATTTTGTTAATAACTAAATTTAAATTGTTATTTTTATTTCTAAAACAGAGACAGTAAGAGCTATTATTATACTTGAATTAAATAATGTCATGAATATTTTAATAGTAATAATTTAGATTAAAATGCCAGTGTTAAGCATTTCTGTAACACATTCTACCTGAGAATTAATGGCTGTTGTGTAACATTTTCTGCTCATTAATCTAAGAAAGCAACATCTAGAACACGTTATACACTGTTTACCAGTCAGGACTTCACTTTTACCGTGTTCAGTGCATGTTAGTGTGAGCATCTGTCATTTGAGCCTTGTTTGTTGTTGTAATGTGCAAGCTTAACCAGTCTCCACTCCTGTGTAATCAGACATGCCCAGACACAATATGGAAACGCAGAAGAGTCAATGGGACCCGGTCCGGAGATCGCCGTGGATCGTGAGAGTGGAGCAGAGCCCCGCCTCCTCGGGGGCGGAGTCAGACACCGAGGGCAGCAGCACAGAGAGCGAACAGGTAAATACACGCTTTCCTCTCATAACCAGTGCTGTGGATCAGCCGCACTCATCTCTCCTTCTGTGCTTAACCAGCATCGAGTCAAACAGGGAGGCGGAGTCTCGCTGACATCACCGTCAATGCTGCAGCAGCGAATCACGGAGCTCGACCAGCAGAGGGAGGAGCTAAAGATTGAGGTGAGTTTCCTTAAGGAAAACTATGATGAAAAATATGACGCTGCCGACATCATTAAACGCTAACTGTGACTATATTAACATGCAATATCGTTGACGAAAACAGACGAGACTAAAATGTAAAAAATTATCTATAGCCACAATTTCTTTAGATTTTCTTTAATAAAAAAGAAGAGAAAAACTCTAGACCGCTGCGATTATTTATGCTTGGGTTGCCAGATGTGGCAGATTTAAATCCCCTAATCAGAGTTTCTCTCTTAAAACAACACGTTTTTTTGCCCAGTGAATTTTTTTTGCCCAAAAAATTATCTACACTACCATTCAAACGTTTTTGAACAGTATGATTTTTAATGTTTTTTAAAGAATTCTTCTGCTCACCAAGCCTGCATTTTATTTGATCCAAAATACAGCAAAAACAGTAATACTGTGAAATATTAATTTAAAATAACTATTTTTTTATTTGAAAATCTGTTAAACTGTAATTTATTTCTGAGATGCGCAGAAGATTTGTATGCAAGCTTTGTAACATTTTTAACCACTAACTATACTTGGAGTCAGTATAATTTTTATTATTTTTTGGGAAATCAATTATAGAAATTAATACTTTTATTTAGCATGTGCTTCAATGATCAAAAGTGACAGTAAAGACATTTATATGTTACTAAAGGTTTCTATTTCAAATAAAAGCTGTTCGTCTTAACTTTCTATTCATCAAACAAACCTGAAAAAATCTGAATATTGGAATGATTTCTGAAGTATCATGTATTTGCAGTAAGGATCAAAAATCCGTCTTTTGAAATCCCAGGATCAATTTATTTTAAATATCTTCAATAGAAGTAGTTATTTTAAATAGTAAAAATATTTTTAAATTGTACTGCTTTTGCTGTGCTTTGGATCAAATAAATGCAGGCTTGGTGAGCAGAAGAGACTTCTTTAAAAAACATTACAACAAGGAGAAAAACCAGACATCTGTCAGTGTTCATGCTTGGGTTGCCAGATGTGTTTAAATCCTCCAAACAGAGTTTCTCTCTTAAAAGGACACATCTTTGCCCTGTGTTTAATTTATCTTCACAATCTGGCAGCCATTAGCACTCACGTTGCAGAAAAAACACTGATGATCTGAAAACATCGGCATGTTTTTTCTTTTGTTAAATGAAAAGGTAATTGAGCTGTGTGTGTTTACTGGTGTGCAACTGTATAAACAACATGCATTTTGTATGATCCCTCTTCTTTTGGTAAAATAATGAACATTTTGCCGATTCTGCAAGGTGTATGTAAGCTTTATGCAACTGTATGATGGAATGTAAAGAAGTGTTTTTTGGTGCAGCTGCAGCTGGAGGTGGCGCTGCTGCGAGGGGAGCTTCAGGCTGAACAGGAGCGTCTGCGCAGACACACAGAGCAGCTGCAGGAGAAGCACAGGCAGCGCAAGAGCCAGCGCTTGGCCAGCAGACAGAAGGTCTGCCTCTGATCTGTTCACCCTTATGATGCATGATTACTGTAGGGATGCACAATATTATCGAACCGATATCAGAATTGGCTGATAATGGCTTTCAAGGCTCAATATGTAACTTATTGCCGCTAGCGGGCGCGTATTCAAAACAAACAAAGAGACAAAGGCGTAGTTTGATGATGCAGTGACTGAGTGTGGACTCATCCCCACAGCCGATGCAATCCGACGGGACTCGGGCAGAAATCATGTTCATGGATGAGCTAATGATTTATTAACGTAGTAGAATGAAGCAGAGTGAGGCTGAAAGCCGTCGAAGCGAAACGAGGCGCTGAACGAGCGCGACACACGGCTGGAAAGCAGCGGGGCTTTTATTCTGCTGCTTCTGGTCGTGCGTATGTGGGGTAAAGCAGCACTGTTACTAGATACATTTGAAATTTCTGTTATAATGCTACTCTGTGGTCGTCACCTGTCTATTAAAATGCATAACATAAAGCGTCTTTGGTGTTTCCATGTTTTCAACAAAACAAAACCGGAAATCGAGGGGTTATGACGTCATTAGCAGGCGACACAATGACACTATGGACACGGTCCGTGTCACTAGTTAAAATTACTTATTTCTCTGGATTTAAACATTCTTCGAAACATTTGGGATAATGTAAGTTATGGCAGCCTCCCCCGGGTCCTAATGCTCGTTCTGTAACGAGTTTTAATTCCGTAGGGGGCGCTGTTGGCCTACTTCTAATAAAATGATAGTAAAATACACAAATAACATTTAGAACATTTGTTTCTGATTAAATAAAGCAGTAATTTATTAAAATAATGAGTATGTTTTGATTTAAAGGTCGGAAGCTATAGCTTACATGAATAAAAAAAACACAAATATGACACTTGTAAATTAAATAATTTTATATACTGACCCTTGACCACAACTCAGTCATAAGCATAAATTATTTATTGAGATTTATGCATCATCTGAAAGCTGGATAAATAAGATTTCCATTGATGTATGTTTTGTTAGGACAGGACAATATTGTCAAAATCTGCCATCTGGAGGGTGCAAAAAAATCTAAATATTGAGAAATCATCTTTAAAGTTGTTCAACTGAAGTTCTTAGCAATGCATATTACTAATCAAAAATTAAGTTTGATATATTTATGGTAGGAATTTTACAAAATATCTTCATGGAACATGATCGTTACTTATATTCTAATGATTTTTGGCATATAACAAAAATCTATAATTGTGACTCATACAATGTATTTTTGGCTATAGCTACAAATATACCCCAGCGACTTAACACTGCTTTTGTTCTCAGGGACACGAATATTGATTTATTCATTAATGTGTAATATGTTATATTTTTAAACAAATTATGAGCTCTAAAATATTTTCATAATTTTTACAACTCTTTTGCTTTAGATCATCTACAAATGTTAAATCTTAAAATAAATGTTAAGGTTACTACTGCATCTTTCTGGGGGGAAAAATGCAGCCGTTGATATATAGTTACTTAAAGACTTCTTTGTTTATATTTAATTCTGACAAATAATCTCTTGCTGTTAAAAAACTATCAAAATTAATAACTGAATTTGCTTATAATTGCCACACCGGAGAGACTTGGGTCCGTTTCCTTCCAAGCAAAAGGAAAATATATCGTATCGCAAATATCGGCATATCTCGGGAGCAACCAATATCGTGCATCCCTATGATTAGTGTTTGAGCTGAAGACATTGCCTGGTCCTTCAGGAGCGAGTGCAGCTGGGGAGCAGCGTCTGAGGTTGAGAGGTGAAGAGAGGTGTGGGAGAGGGAGAACAGATGCCCAATCGCAGCCCATCAGACCAGCGAGAGCAGATCGCTGCTTCAGCTGCAACGGTGAACACAAACACTGCCTGTTCACAGTTTACTTAGTCAGTCATTGGGATTCATTTCGTCGAAACATTGGAGTGGCCTGTCATATCACCAGTGACAGATGAGAGGAGTGTATTTTTGAAGTTATCATCTCATATACACTCATATATACCCCCCATCAAATTTTTGAACAGTAGATTTTTAAATTGTTATTTAAATTTAAAGAAGGTTCTGTTCTGCTCCCAATCCTGCATTTATTTGTTGAAGCCATCCAGAGCCACAGCAAAAGCAGGTAATATTGTGAAATATTTTACTACATTAAAATAACTACTCTACTTTCTATTTTTATGTATTTTAAAATATATTTTATTCCTGTGATTTCAAAGCAGAGCTTTAGCATCATTACTCCAGTCACACAATCCATCAGAAATCACTCTAATATTCTGATTCGCTGCTCAAAAAAAACACATTATTATTATTATGTTGAAAACAGCTGATTGATTTTCAGTTTTTTTTGATGAATAGAAAGTTCAAAAGGACATCATTTATTTGAAATATAATTTTTTTTCTACATTATAAATGTCTTTATCATCACTTTTGATCAATTTAAAGCATCCTTGCTAAATAAAAGTATTTATAAAAAACTAATAATAAATTATACTGACTCTAGTTTACTATAGTGTAAAATGTTACAAAAGCTTTTTATTTCAGATAAATGTTGATCTTTTGATCTTTGTATTCCCTCAAAAATCCTGAAAAATCTACCCAACTGTGTTGAATATTGTTATGATACATATAATAATCAGGAATGTTTTCTCAGAATGTTATACTGATTTCTGAAGATCATGTGACACTGAAGACTGAGTAATGATGCTGAATATTCAGCTTTGCTTCACAGGAATAAATTAAATTTTAAAACATATTCAAAGAGAAAACTGTTATTTAAAATTTTTATAATATTACTGTTTTTACTGTATGTAACAAATCTTCCCAACCCCAAACTTTTCTGTGTATACATAGAAATTATTTACATTTTTAATAATAATAATTATGTTTTTAAATCTGCCTTTCAAATTTATTTACATTTTTTATGTTTTATTTTGCTGAAATAAAAGCATGAAAATCTCTATGGACAGACCAGTGCTGCTTGCACTGTCGTGAACAGTGAAACAAATGTAATAATGAAAACTAATGTAATAATCTGTTTGGTTTCCAGGAGAAGGATGCGCTGGAGGTCAAAGTGCGAGCATTTGAAGACATGGAGTTCCACATTCTGGAGCTGGAGAGCGGAGTGGAAGACGAGCGAGACGGAGAGGACGGAGAAAGAGAAACGATCATCGGAAGAGAGATAACCAGAGTACAGCACACACGCAACGCTTCTCAGGTGAGAGGAAACACTGAACAAACAGTCCAGTTTAACTACAGACAAGATCATTTACATGTTTTACACGCCTGTCTAGTAGGATTTGTTGAACGCACTTCACTTTATTTGCTTAAAAGTCTGTTTATTAGTAAATGAGCACATCACTCTACTTTATACACACACATCTGTCCAAATCGCAGTCGTGAAATTATACTGTAAGTCTGACTTCAAGTGTCAGTTTGTTGCAGAATCTTGAAAATTCGGACTTTCTACTAAATGGAATTTAGTGAGTCTTCATTACACATCGTTATTTTCCAAGTGGGTCACTCTCATTGGCTGACTCTCATTATGTCATCAGTATGTTATGTAGCACTGAGCGTGAGAAGAAGTATTTCTCACGCTGACACGCCAAACACAGTCACATGATGCAGTAAACAAGCTAATTACATTAAAAACAGAGAGAGAGACAGAGACATTGTCTCACGAGACATTGATCTCATTCTCGTCTGTGTGAAAACAACACACACACAACTCACTCAACTCATCACACACAGCCACTCTCACTCAACACTCATACTCGCAAACTCACACACACACAAACAAACGAGAAAAACGAACGCAACCGGCCAGACCAACACAATCGCCCGACGAAGACACAAGACAATACACACACAACACACACACCCCACATCCACACACACACATACAACAGACAAACACTCAAACAAAAACACTCACTACACTCAACTCACACAAGAACCAGACACACTCACCACAACACACTCCACCTCACTCACTTCCATACACACTCATCACATCAATCTATCAACTACAGACACACAACCGAACAACGCACTCCACCGTCACCTCACACACACCACAGACTCACTCAACACACACACACTCACTCACTCACACAAACAAACACACACACAAACAAACACACACACACTCACACACACACTCACACACACAACACACACACAAACACACACTCACCTCACTGCACTCAAAACGCAGACACACTCACACGCAGCAACTGCTCTATCCCACCACTCACCACTCACTCACTCACACACGCAGACACACTCACACGCAAGCCACTCACACACACTCACTCACTCACTCACACACACAGACACTCACACGCAGACACACTCACACACACACAACAAACACTCACACACACACACACAACACACACTCACACAACACACACACACACACAACACGCGAGCAGGCATTGCGACAAAAACGCAGACACACTCACCCACCTCATATCACTCACTCACACAACAAGACAAACTCACACACGCAGAGACACCAACACTAAACACACAACCACTCACACCACACACCACACACACATCACTCAACTCACTCACTCACAACGACACGCAGACTCCATCACCGCACAGACACACCATTCTCAAACACACACTCACTTCCATCACACTCACACCCCGCAGACACCACTCATGCGAAACCTCACTCACCACACTCACTCACTCATCACACACCAGACACTCACACGCAGACACTCACACACACTCACTCACTCACTCACTCACTAACTCACTCACTCACTCACCACACACACACACACACTCACACGCAGGACACCATCACCACAACACACTCACGCAATCACTCACACAACGCAGACCACATCGGAAGAAGAGAGCGACCACATCACGCTCAATACAAATCACACACACGAAACATCACACACGACACACTCACACTCACACACACAACATACACACACACACACAACACACACACAAAAACACACACACAAAAAAACACACACAAACATGCAACGACAGGCTACACGACCCGCAGATACACTCACAGAGACGACATCAGCACTCCTCACACCGCAGACACACTCACACAGCAGGACAACCACCACCATACAAACTCACTAACCTCACACAACCACTCACTCACTCACCAATCCACACCCACCCACACACAACCCCACACCCCCACACACCCCCCACCACATAACTCATCAACTCCTCACACACGGCCAGAAGACACAATCACCGCAGACACCACTCACACACAAATCACTCACACACCAAACACAGACACACTCCACACACCACACACTCAACTCACCCCCACTACCCCATTTCCACCTCAGCACTCACACACTCACTAAATCCTTCACTCACACACACACACTTCCACACACACACACAACACACCACACACCAGTACGTAAAGAGAAATTTAGAGGGTTTATTCTCAAATAAACTCTTATTTCATGCTGGCAGCCCCCGAACAAACCGCTGTTTTAGAAATGTGTATGGATCCTTTTCTTTGTTCATAGCGTACCATCTTCCACAGTCCATGATTGTTGCTCTCACAAAGCCAAAACAACAAGACCTAAGACAGGACCCATAAGGCTCCATGTCATGCTCGCGCTTTAGTTAGGTCTGAAAGTGAAATGTTAAGTTGCCCCCACCGCATAAACTGCAATGTTAGTGGGCTGGCATTGGCAGGGCCACATTCCTAATATCAAATTGTGATTTTTTTTGGAACAGATATTGCATTGCGATTTGATTTGCGATTTAATCACTTTGCAAAGTCAAGCGTCATTCAATTATTGCCAATATGTGCAGACAGTATGGGGTATCATTACCCTGTTGAAAAATCATAGAAAAAACCATCACGAAATCTTAGTTTCCATAAACCATTACAAAATTCCTTTTTTTTGTTCTGGCATATCCAATAGGGAATTACGGTTATTCAATGGTTGCCATCTGCCAGATTAACAATCCCCAAATAGAATCCATAAATAGACACCATTATGTTTATCATGAAACCAAACAACATTATCCCATTATAACTGAACATACAACATTTGTTATCCCTGTGTCTTCGGGAGGGGATCTAGTTTTTTTCTGCGGGACTGCGCAAGATTATAAGTAAAATACTTTACAGATGAACTTCAATTCACGAAAATATTTGTTTTATTTTTTCTAAATAAAGAACTGTATTTCTTAAGTAAATTATTAAAGTATCCAGCCCCCTCATACGTTAACATAGGCTGACAGTGCAAAATCCCTAGTATTTGAAGATTTTAAGAGCACAGTGGAAAACTTGTCTGAAGTTTCACTGTCACAAGTGAACATTAGCAAAGCCGCTAGACGAAATTTACATTCGTTTTAAACGCCCCCCCCCCGGACGCCAGTGCCCGCGAGTCGACCACAGGGTTGAGCAGTCACACAGAGATAGCAGCGTCAAGCCTCATCCATACTTCCAGATGCGCTCGTGGAGATTTGCGGAGCCGGGTGCGAGTATAAACGAGTATTACGAGACAGGGTGCGTGAGTGCGGCAAGCATGAACGACTAGTCCGTGACGCGGGATTTGCGCCGCGTGGGGAAGAGAGGAGCGAGTATGAGAAGCACTCACAGACACAGGCTGTGTGTACGCTCTTCTGAATTAGGAATAGCCAACACGCATTATAAACTTATTTCAAATTAATCCTTTGGGGAGATAAAATGTGTAAGATAACGTTCACGTACTAACAAAAACATCTAAGAATGTATCGTTTATTCTCCAGTACTGAAAACAGAAACAATAAGGGAGCTTTTGATATGCGCTGTAACGCAGCTCTTGCAAATTACCTTTTTTATTCGTTGTCTGTCATTTCGAAGCTTAAATCGCATACGGTTTTCTTTAGTTTTAATTAGCCTAACTATCGATCTTACCGAGTAGACATCATAATCCCACTGTCTCTCTCCCGCTTTCTGTTTTTTTTTTTAAATGGTGGGTGTTTACTCAGTTGGCTAGAGCAGTGCTGATTGGGGAGAAAGGAGGTGCGCTCACTCTATTGGTTAGAACGACTGCAACTCAAGGCTGGCAGTCATGCATATGCTCTGGAACAAAAGAACAAAATACCGCGTCCATATCGCAGGCTTTGCGATTGGGAAATCGCAACGTCTCAAATCGCGATTTCGATGCGATTTCGATTAAATCGCACAGCCCTAATTTAGGTATTATTTGATTTGATGCCCTTTTAGTTGTTAGGGTTGTAATGTGACCTTTGTTTTAGAGTAATGTGAGTATGTGGATTTTGTATTTGTATTTATTATAATATAATGTATGCAATTCAGCAATAACTTAATATCAAATTTCTAACAAGGAAAAAATGGGTTGTTTATTTTAAGAGGACCATCTAATTGTCTCTGTTGATTTAGTATTGTCTTTAATAAAGAAAAAGGAATTTTATCCAATTAATGATGGGAAAATAATGGTAGAATAATCAATTACTAACTTAATCAATAGCTGCAAATCTCACAGAAGTCTTACTTGGGGATAAAGCTAAGGATGTTTATATTTATTAAAAAAAAAATTTAGCTGGGTTTTCCACACCAGGGTAACTTTATTTTATATAATTACATTTTAATATTGTAATATTATACATATGAAATATATATTGTCGTGGAGAGTGGCATATCAGATGATATCTAATCATATTTAATAATTAACAAACATAATATAAATAAAAAATACATACACACATAAATAAAAAAAATATATATATAAACAAGCTCGAAATATATTAATCTTTTGAAAAAAATTATATAAGTCGCTTGTATTATATGTTGTTTTATTTGTGTGTGTTGATATATATATAATATGCACAATAAATTTAAGTCTCTTAAAAAGCCTAACAGCGAAAAAACAAACGGCTCACCAGGGCTGCATGTATTTTGATCAAAAATACAGTAAAAATGTGGAATATTATTACAATTTAAAACAACTATTTTCTATTTGCATCTCTGTTAAATTGTAATTTATTTCTGTGATGTGCAGCTGTATTTTCAGCATCATTCCTACAGTCTTCAGTGTCACATGATCTTCAGAACTCAGTATAATATGCTGATCTGCTGCTAAAAAAAACATTTCTGATTATTATCAACTTTGAAAACACTTGTGCTGCTTAATATTTTTTGTGGAAACCGTGATGCATTTTTTTTCAGGATTCACAGATTAATAGAAAGTTCAAAAGAACAGCATTTATTTGAAATAGAAATATTTGTAACATAATAAATGTCTTTACAGTTACTTTTGATCAATTTCAAACATATTTTCTTAATTTTAACAGTATTAATTTTTTTATTAAAAATTTTTGGTTTATTTTTGAAATAAGCAGGTTGTCCGTGTCACATTATCGTCAGCTGTATGTAGTGTGTAGTGCAGATTGAGTGTAATGTAGTTTAGTCATATTGTGTGCGCATCTCATTGGCTCAGCTGCTCCGGATGACAGATCTCTGACCCTGAGTCTCTCTGAGCGCGTTATACCTTCAGTGCCACGCAAACCAGACCAGACCGAAGACCACCGCTCAATGTGTGCGTTTGACCGATCTTGTCTCGCAGGAACGAGTCCAGCAGCTGGAGAAGCAGCTGAAGGAAATGGAAAAAGAAAAGGATAAAGCGTTGAGTTCCCTCAGACAGGAGAGAAAGGAGCTGCTGCACAAGTCTCAGAGGGTAAGACGTCTTCACGCTGCTTCTGTTAGATGTTTACATCGTCTGAAAGTGTGGAAACAGTCCATCATCTTCTGTAGATGAGGCTCGTGTTCCTCCTTCAGTGTGCGTCTGTGAGTGTTTAATTACCTGTTTTATGGGCGTTATGAAACCTCAACCCCAGTGTTAAATTAGAAATAAAAATACAAAAAAAACAAAGTAAATTATAAATTATAAAATATTAAAAATCAGTTAGTTGCAAAGACCACATTTCTACGAAAGTACAAAAATTACAAAATTAAAACTGAATTGGACAATACAAACACAAAACACACAACAAATGCTCTTGGAAACTTGAACAACGATAAAATAGAAAAAATCTAAAAATGAAAACCTATGGCAAAATATAGTAAGTACTAAGAAAAACAAATGTACAAAACGCTTTAAAATTTAAAATTATTAAAATGCAAGTAATGCAAAATACTATAAGTACTAAACAATGTAAATTTCCTTAAAAAACTTTAAAAACTAACCAATGAAAATAAAAAATATTCAAATTAAAAAACTAAGCAAAATATTAATAAAGTACTAAAATACTAAAACCAAAAAAATGTACTAAAACTTAAACTAAAATTCCATAGATATATATATACTATATTATATATATATTAAATGAAAATAAGCAAATATTGTATAAGAGGCTAAGCCAACATTCCATAAAGTTTAAACTAAAATTACAATAGAATAAAACTAGAAGATATATTATATATATAATATCCCTATATATTAAAAGAAAAATTAAGGGCAAAATATTAGTTAATAAAAAACCAGTATAGTAACGATACTAAAAATCACACGGTCATGAGCCCGTGTTGTTATCATAAAAAAATTAAACATACTATATAAAACATTGCAGTAATTGACAATAAATGAACATTAAACAGAACTACAGAAATTACAAAAAACTTAAACTTTATTTTCGTTAGTAAAATTTCCATGTATGTAGTTTAAGTTGAAGTACTAAACTTACTACAACTAAAACAGAAATAAAAGAAATAAAAAAATGAACCTAAAACACAGACAACAAAAATTATACTAAAACTTCAACAAAAATTTTGAATGGACAAGACAAAAAAAAAAGAATTATAAATACTAAGATAGTATAGTAATGAAATTAGATCCACATTCTCCTAAGCCAGTGTTATGATCATTAAAATAAAAGCTAAAAATACTAAACAACATTATGTAAAGAAATGAAACGGAAATTAATAGTGAATTAACAACTTAAAATTATTTTATTTTCAGTTAGTTTCAGTTAGTTGAATTTTCATTTAGTTGAGAAGTGCTTCTTAAACAACTCTAAAGGAAAGAAAAATGTATAAAACTAAATAGGACATTTAAAAACTCAAGAAAATAGTTAGAAACATGTTGAAACTACTATAAAAAAAAAACGGAAAAATGCTAAAATATATAAAAAAATAATGCAAAATATAATTACCTAACAAAACAACGAAAATGCTAAAATTATAACAAATAATGCAAAATATAAAATAATAATAAAAAATGGAAAATGATCAAATTTATAACAAAATAATGCAAAATAAAATTACATAATAAAAACTGGAAATGCTAAAATATATAACAAAATAATGCAAAATATAAATACATAATAAAAACTGAAAATGCTCAAATATATAACAAAATAATGCAAAATATAAATAAATAATAAAAACTGAAAATGCTCAAATATATAACAAAATAATGCAAAATATAAATACATAATAAAAACTGAAAATGCTCAAATATATAACAAAATAATGCAAAATATAAATAAATAATAAAAACTGAAAATGCTAAAATATATAACAAAATAATGCAAAATATAAATAAATAATAAAAACTGAAAATGCTCAAATATATAACAAAATAATGCAAAATATAAATAAATAATAAAAACTGAAAATGCTAAAATATATAACAAAATAATGCAAAATATAAATAAATAATAAAAACTGAAAATGCTAAAATATATAACAAAATAATGCAAAATATAAATACATAATAAAAACTGAAAATGCTCAAATATATAACAAAATAATGCAAAATATAAATAAATAATAAAAACTGAAAATGCTAAAATATATAACAAAATAATGCAAAATATAAATAAATAATAAAAACTGAAAATGCTCAAATATATAACAAAATAATGCAAAATATAAATAAATAATAAAAACTGAAAATGCTAAAATATATAACAAAATAAATAAATATAATAAATAATAAATAATATAAAATGGCACACGCCATGTAATTTCACTGTGTTTGGACTCTTCAAGTTTGGTGAACTCTGACCTGCAAATGTGAAAACATGTGACTGACAGCAGACTGATGACTTCTTAGCTGAAGTCAAAGAATGCAAAAGAATTGCAGCGTTGCAGTAAAGTGGAGTAGATTGTGTTCTTTTCCATTCTAGATGTGTTATATATTGAGCTGTGTTTTTAAAGCACTGCGAGCGTTGCTTTAGTGCTGGAGGCTTTTATCAGCGTTCTGTTACAGTGATTAGAGATACACTCGAGTGCAGGAAAGAATTAGTGATGAAATAAGGAAGAGAAGGAGAGAGAGAGCGAGAGAGACTGGCTCTCAGAGAAGCGCCGGAGCAGAACAACAGCAGATACCCTGAGAAAACTCTACACACGAGCGGTGAGAGTGTGTGTTTCTGCTGTTAAATCACACTCATGCTCAGGACAGAGGCGGAGGGTGAACCGACTCCAGGGTAAGGCTAAAAGCAGCCAATTGTATTAAACATCATAAACCCGTCTTTATAGGCTAGAACCAGACATGGGTGTCATGTAGGCTAAAACATTTTTTAATGGGACTGAATTTGTATTTAACGTGATTACAATTTAATAAAAACGTTAGAAATTGATAATTATGTAACGTTTCCTTTCCACAGTTATTCAAACAGCGAATAAATTATATATTTCACTAACATTGATCTATCGCGAGTTTAAGCACTCTCAAAAAAACA
Source organism: Sinocyclocheilus anophthalmus (assembly GCA_018155175.1). NCBI lineage: Eukaryota > Metazoa > Chordata > Actinopteri > Cypriniformes > Cyprinidae > Sinocyclocheilus > Sinocyclocheilus anophthalmus. The sequence goes on along the minus strand of JADLZN010003681.1, from coordinate 13,059 downwards.
AATTCGACAAGAGTCCAGATTCAGGCCAAGCGAATGCAGAGCAACTCCAAATAAAACTGATTAGTTTGAACGATGACTCATCTGAACGCTTCTGATTGGCCATTGCATTCCTAAGCTCAACAGAATTGTGTGTGATTGGTTAAAATGCGCAACGCTGTAGAAACGCCTGAAATGAAATACGGTGCAACATGAGCAGATCTTAATTTAATGCCGCAATCGACACTGTCTATTCATATTCACTCTTTTAGCAACAGACGTAATAGATTTAATTTGTTTGTGCAGGGGCATTTTTGTCCAATTTAGTGGCATTTTTGCCCCAAGTCCCCGTGGCTAGGGGAAGGTACACACTATGGACGCAGGGAACGAACGTGTGCAGGGATTTTCACTGGAGACAGACGCGGTTGAGAGCACAGCAGCTGCTAACGGTGTTGAACTGAATTAGGGCTGATTTAGTGTCTGTAGCAGATAAAGACAGTGTATGTTCCTCGCAGACGATCATGTGTGTGTGAGTCAGAGAGAGGAGGGACGTTTAACTCCGTCATGTTCACACAGCTGCAGACCTGCTCAACTATTCTCCTCGTGCTGTTCTGTGCGAGATCCCTAGTTCCTCGTGCATCGTGACCTCCAGTTGGTGTGTGAGTTACGTGCCTGCGTGTGTGTGTGTGAGGCTGTGGGTGTGTGCATGGTGTGAGCGTGCGTTGAATGAGGGTGTGTGGCGGGACCGGCCTGGTGTGTCGTGGCGAGTGCGTGAGTGCGTGCGTGGTGGTGTGTATGTGCGTGAGTGAGTGAGGTGTGGGTGTGTGTGTGTGTGTGTGTGTGAGTGAGTGAGTGTGATGTGTGTGATGTGTGTGTGTGTGTGTGTGATGTGTCTGTGTGTGTGTGTGTGTGTGAGTGTGTGTGTGTGTGTGTGTGTTTGTGTGTTTGTGTGTGTGTGGGTGTGCTTGTGTGTGTGTGTGTGTGTACTGGTTTGTGTGTGTGTGTGTGAGTTTGTGACGTGTGTGTGTGTGTGTGAGGGAGTATGTGTGTGTGTGTGTGAGAGTGAGGCGGAAGTGTGAGTGCAAGGAGTGAGGGAGTGAGGATTGCGTGGGTGTAGGTGTGTTGTGTGTGTGTGTCTGTGTATTAAATTAAGTAACTGTTGTTATTTTTAGTATTTTGTTGGGTAATGCTAATGCGCCAGCTTTGAACAAGGGGATATTCTAGTTCTCGTTATAGAATCGTAGCAATTTAGTAATATTACGTTAGTTTTCTTTTATTCCCATTACTTTTTCGTTTTGCAATTTTGTTGTGTTTTAGCCAATCTTTTTAAGTCATGTAATGATTTATTTGTATTTTTATTAGGTTTTGTAAACATTTATTCATTTTTGTTTTGTTTGTATGATTTTTACCCTGTATTTGTGTGTGTTATGTATTTTTATGCTCATCACATTTACAACAGTAACAGTTTGTTGGTTGCCTATGTAGACAGCATGGCAGTGCACTAGCTTTTGGAACAGAGCCTCCTTGTATATCTGTAGTTTAGAGGTTTATTTTGATGATTTATGTTTTGGTTATGTATTATCATAATAGTTTTTAATATTGCAGTATTTTTAGGTGTGTATTTAGCTAATATCATTGCTCAGGATGTGTCACTCACTAAACATCAAGGACATTTGCCTTTGTAGGTTTTGAAAGAGAAGAAGCCGCTCACTGATTGGTCCAACATCACTGGCTCCTCCCCCTGCGTGATGTCACTCAGTCCTCTAACCATTCACAGAGCAGCACAGGTACAGTGTGAGCGTGCATGCGAGGGTTTGACTGAGTTTCAGCGCACTGACTGTGTTCAATATCATACAGGGATCACTGAAGGACTCGTCCAGTTTGCCCCGCAGACGCAGCTCTCACAGGAAGAACACAGACAGACCGCTCTCTGCACAAGGTGAGCAAACCACTGAGCGCTCACACAAACACCTGCTAAAATGCGCTTTAACAGGCGTCAGTAAATCTGTAAGTAGGTCAGACAGCAGCACAATTGTGCAAGACTACGACATGCAAAACAAGCAGCAGCCAAACGTGGCTTGTTAGCTGTGCTTCGCGGCACACGTTGATGCTCGGAGAGCGAGGGGAGCGTCATGTGGTTAGCATGAGAAACAAACACGTGGGAAAGATAGCACGTGAGCCGCGGCAGCGAACTGTTGTATTCGCCTTATACTCCCTAGCAGATGACTACATGCTCAAAGGGAAACAAATTTTTTCAATCAAAGACAATCTGGAGAACTCTGTCAAACAGTGTTAATTCAGTTTCACTGAGATAATGTTGTCGTTTTTATTTTTAGATTTTTATTTTCGTTTTTTCTTATCTTACGTTTTAGAATGTTAGGTTGTGTTAGGGTCATTTTTATTGTGTATCTTTTTTATTTAATTGTTACTTATTTATTTTTACATTACATTTTTTTATTTTAATGAAATAAAATAAATGTTTAAGATTTTTTGTTTGTTTTATTTGATTTCAGTTAAGGTTTATTTTACAGTATTAATTTAAATACAATTTGATTGATTCAGATTTCTTTCCTAAAATAGGCTTCTTTTTTTTTTTCAAAATGTAACACTTTTTTAAATATATATGAGCGTTCCTTCAAAAATTTGAATTCTGTCATATTTGCACAAAAAAAAAAGGCATTGTTTTCGGTTTCCATTGATTCCATTATGGGGGTCAAAAATTAGCGTCACCCAACATTCTTCAGGAATATCTCCTTTGTGCGTTTAGAGCAAGAACGAGAAGTCAGCAGGTGTGAAGAGGGGGAAAAGTATATATATATAGAGCCTGTAGGTATAGGAGGGGATGTTGTAACGGTACGAAATATACACAAATCGTTGACGCAGCAGGCGAGTCCAGGTAAGATCTTATGAGGGTGACAGTGATGAATAGGGAAATTCATTTTATAATGCCGATTGATGTGGGAAGGAGGCTGGGAAAAATAGGTGATGACTGAAGAATGTCTATGAAAAAATGGAGGCAGTGGCAAAAGTAACCGAGTGTGTGTGTGTGTGTGTGGGTGTGTTGGAATTACAGGGTCAGACACCCAATGTGTCACATGTGGTGTTTCGGTTTAGTTCCTGTCTGCCAATTATGTGGTCAGTTCATGTTCTATTGAGTTAATCATCGTTTTTAAGATCACTGTGTGGTATTAATCTTCTATTAGTTCTCCTGGGTTTGGGTTTAGCTTAATAAGTCCTCAGTTGATCCTTTAAGCCGGTGCTCACACTACAGGAGTTTTAAACTATCCTAACCGATTATGAAATCTGGTGCAGCACCACACATAAGGAGAATCTTGCAGATTACATATTCCCGGATCCCCAATATATTGCTATGGTTTCAAGCATGTCAATCATACTACATTCAAGAAGCCACATACTAGAATGAAATAGCGGATGTCATTCCCGAACCCTTTACATTTTAAATGGATTATTGCCTAGAAAGCTCGCAAATAGCGCTCCTTTTTTAACCACTAAAAACAGTCACTTTTTGTTCATCGTGATCTGACAAAGTTATGTTATGACCAATGAATCTCACACTGCGCAATTAATATATTATTAACATCGTCATGTATACACTCTGTATGTTATAATGAAAGGATTCGATTGTGACTAGCACAGAACAAAAACTGGTGTGTGTCGCAGTCATTAGGTAAACCAGCATACATTCATGAGGATAATGAAAGTGTTTTAACTTGAGTAAAGCCCACAGACCCCCTGCTCGTGACTCCCCCTGCCACCCCCGTACACGTTCAAAACTGAGGCAATTTCACTCCAGCGCTTCTCTTTCTCCTTACGGTTGTGATACGTTTTCGACACATTATACAGACAGTCGTGTTACTATAAAGGGAGCCGTCTTTACGCACGTGTTGTCGGTTGAGCATTCGGCTAGTGGAAGTACTGACGTAATCCCCCCCCCCTATAGCCTGGAACTCCATCACGATTTCAATCCTAAATATCAAAACATGTTTGATATGATCGGGGCGGCCACGATTTGTGTGCGAGCAGATCGGGAAGTGCAAAGTTCGATCTGTGAACGCCTCACCCACCCCAACCATAAGCATAAATCCGGTTCTCCCTCCACCCCTTCCACGAAATACCAGGGAGCGGAAGCGAGACGGGCTCCGGACAAGATCTTTTGCTCGATTACTCGGCGATGAGGGGGACATCGGGGCTAAACTTCAATGGCTAAAAACAACCACACAATCCCCCCCCCTAGGGTTAGTGTGAGCCCAGCTTTTAGTCTTTTTTCTTGTTCCGTTAACCCGTCATGTTTAGTTGCTCTTAGATGTTTTGATTTATCTGTCTTCCTGGATCTCTGAGTTGACGTTGGATTAAAGATTGGTGCTGGATTACTCCCTGCGTCGTGGCTTGTCTCTAGAAGACGTACCTGTGACACTGTGTTGTCTTGAAACAAACAACGTCAATAAGTTGTCAAATGACCGATTGCCAGCGATTGAAGTATTTCAACCACTTATCACACATTCTGCAATTATGTTACTCTGTTTCTAATAAACAGACATGTTCAGTCACAACTTTCAACAAAATCAAAAGAAAAAAAATCTCTCGACTAAAGACAACACACCCTATTATAAATTTTATAACGTCATTTCTTAATGGATTAATATTGCATTCTTAAGGCAATGACACCCTAGTGTCTTTTTTGACCGGTTGCACAATCCCTCCTTATTTTTAATGGAATTATCATTATTGCCTCACAAGAATGATTTAAAATGTAATTTTATTCTTTCAGCATTTTCTGATATATTATTTTTAAAGGGCTAGTCAACAAAAAATAAGAATTTGTTCATTTACTCATTATCGTCTTCCACAATCTGTTGAAGTCATTCTTAAGTGGAAAACACAAAGAAGATATTTGAGAATGCCTGGTCACCCAACCATTTCGTTGCCGTGACTTCGTGTTTGGGGGACACCAGAAAAACTCTTTGGTTACAACACACTCTTAAAAATATCTTCTTTTGTGTCCAGCATACAGCGGAAAGTCCGTTAGCAGTCTGGAACGGACATAAAGAATTCCCATATTTGGGAAACTGCCTTAGATGTTTATTAGCACGCGTTGCTAATGGATGGAAATCTGTGAATGTGGTTTTGTGGTCAGTGTTGGTCGGCGATGATTCCAAGAAAGACAAACCCGGAGTGCTCCGTCGCCCCTCGCCTTCCTCACGACACAGACGGTGTAATGGACCGGAGAAGTCAGGGCCAGAGCGGCGGGAACGACTACGGCGCACCACACTCGAAGCAACAGCGCAGCACCTCCGCGATCCCAGGTGAGGCATCATAACATGTTTACAGTTGTTTTTGGCTGTGAGAGAGAGGTGTGTGTGTGTGCCCCCTGGGTGAGAGGAGTGTGTGTGAGTGTGTGTGTGTGTGGGTGAGAGGGAGAGTGTGTGTGGATGTGTGTGTTTGTGTGTGTGTGTGTGTGTGTTTTGTGTGTTTTGTGTGTGTGTGTGTGGTGTGTGTGTGAGAGTGTGTGTGTGTTTGGTAAACTAGAGGCACGACGATTATGGGTTTTGGGGGCCCAATTACCGAATACCGATTTAGGGAGTTAAAAAGCGCGCGATGCCGACTCATTATGTCCGGTCTCGCTCAATTATATACAGTACCAGTCAAATATTTGGACACTTCCCATTCGTGTGTCCAAACCTTTGACTGGTACTATATATAGAATACCGTATATACATAAACAGGGATCCCTCCTTAATATATATATATATTCTTATATATATATAAACACATTTTTGCCCAACCATGATAACTAAACCATGTGGTGATTACTAAATTAAATAGCCAAATGTGCTTTTCTGTTTGTATTGCTTTTAAAAAAAAAAATCATTACAAAAGCAACAACTTTCAAAACCTATTAACAGGCACTTTGTGACATTCTAGCAGACATTATACCAACAAAGCACAATTTAACTTTTAAATTAATAAGTTAGTAAAATAATAATTTTTGAATCAGGCATGTTTTTTTTTTTTACTGTACAATTAAAAGCAGAGAAGAGCTTGCTGAGAAGAGACTTCTTTTAAAACATTAGAACATAGTACAGATCCTAATTTGAACACTGTGTGTGAATGTTATAATAAATGTATTAAAACAGAGCTGTTGTAATGATTACAGTAACAGTAAAATTACAATACTAACATTTATGAATGTTGATGAGAGTTCTTGCTTTTTCTCAACTTTTATTTTGAATACCACATGAAGACCTCAATGCTTCTTTTTGTTGACAGCAGATTTATAAATGAGTCTCATTACGAATACGTCGCATGTATCGCATTGTCATGTGCCTTGTAAAAATTCATAAAAATGTGAATGAGCAACTGACGACTGTATTGCGAGCGTGTATTAGAAAACATAACGTTCTATTTATTAATTGTTTAAGGCCATTTCACGATTTCAATCAGCATACAGTAACCAGCAACAATCACCCCGTCCTCTTCTCATCGAAGACACGCGATGCAGCACTAAACAGTCTCTCGCTGTCGGTGCTTGTAATGATTTTTGCGTCTTTCTCTGACAGTTTAAATGCTTCCACACTGCTGACATGTGTGCTGCATAATAAAGAGTGCACACATCTCACTCTGCGCTGGTTGCTATTTGACCGCGTCATATCATTGTTCGGTACAATTTCGGTTCGGTTGCCCACGAACATTCGATGCATCCCTAATATAAATTCACTTCTCGCGCACTTTAATGCCCTTTGAATGTAGCGTGTACGTTCTCTTGGAACTGGAATCATGGCGGAATATCACGTGAAGTCCACTTCGCAGGGCACTTAAGGTCGAATAAGACCACGCTTGAATGCTGCCTGAACAAGAGACCTCCTTACTGAAGTGAGTGTTGACTGGTGTCACTATCTCGCAAACACGCCGGCGGATCTCCACCAAATTCAGCGGATCCCTTCAGCTCGAGGAGCCCTCACGAACGCCACCCTCCGCGTGTCAGTAGCCCCACGGGATCGCTAGATCGGTCGGCGCCAGACCGCGAATTTAACCACCCGTAACTCCCAAACCCCGGGGGCTATCGACGCGGGGGTGGTTCTCATTCGAAAGCGGGCCTCTAGACATACACTCGACTCGCGTTTGAGAGGGTTCCTCGAGCTGAAAGGATCCACCAAATTTGATGCGGATCCGCCACGCCGTTACGGAGATATAGCCGTTCAAATTTTCAATGGTATTCCATACTGCGCTTTAATGCCTTTATACAGGTCACCAGTGACAAACATGGATGCGCGCTCTCGGGACAAACTAAGTTATACACATTTCAAGCATTCTTTTGTCTGCTTATATGTTGTACAAAAAAAAAAATCATATCGGCGGTCATATTTCGACGATTACCGACTATATCGGAGACAGGCTATATCGGCCAGATAAAGATCGGCCTAACTATATGGTCGGGCTTTAATGTAAAATATTATTAAACGACCATCAATAACAGTAACACCCCCTAGGCCACAACATTTCATCACCCCGTTACAGAAGAGAGCATTCGTCAAGTCATAATGCTTAAAGATCTATATTATACTTACTCCTTTATTATAATTGTACTATATTACGGCCACCCCCTCCCCCCCCCCTCGCGATATATTTGAAGTAGCGATATACTGTATTTTACAGTATTCCAACTTACCGCCCCACCTACATACAGTTACACCTCAACAGCGAAATATACTTATTGCAAATCTCGCCGGCGGATGTTTATATCATCACCGAATGTCACTTATTCTCATCACACAGATCTGTATAGATAATTACCTCTTTGAGTAAATCCAAATTTTATTAACTGTATTAATTGTTTACTCCTCATGTAAAGAATTACTATATGCCAAATCTCAATTGCTGGATTGTTTGTATCTATTTAAAAATACTCAAATTCTCTATATCGTTCAGCTAATAGTAACATTTCCTGCGATTATCAGTCTGTTTCAGTGTTACCGCTTCAAGGTTAACTATGGACAGTGTTATTGTGAACGTTTCTTAAGCTGATGATGTGTTGATCTCCGAATGACCGAGCTGTCTCTAACTCTCCTGTGATTCTGGTTCTCTGAAGCCCGCAAGCTCCTGGATTTAGTGGATGATCGAGAGGCAACTCCGACGAGGGCTTTAAAGCGGAGGCGGGCGGAACGTCTGCTGCAACGGACGCGAGAGTGAGTACTTTGATCACTGTCAGAATAACACCCATGAACGAACCCCACTGACCGTCGGGCATTTAACTGCATAAAATTTCAAATATGTTTTTTAATATATTTCAAAATATACAAAAAATAGCCAAAAAATATATTTGCTAAAATATGTAAATATAGTTTCTATTAATATATATTGGCCATTTTTGTTAAGTTTTGAAAATACATTTATACATTTAAAATATATACTTTTTTAAATATACATAAAATGGCCAAAAACTGTGTATATGTTTCAAAATATATTTTCTACCAATATATTTTGGCCGGCCCTTTCTTTTGCCTATTTTTGGCCAAAAAGATGCATTTAAATGCGATAAATTATATTTCAGTCCAAGGAATAATTATTTTCACATATGTCACATGTTGAAAAAGCAAAATGATTTGGTATTATACGACGTGTGAAAATTAAAACCACAACCGGAAAAAAAACCTCCCGCACCAGGCAACATAATCTTCAAAAATGCTCAAAAAACGAAATGTTAACAGTATATAAAAATCACTTAAAAAGCATTTATTAAATCATCCCTACCACAGTTACTCTAGTAAGCCTAACATTTGTAGTGTAGCCTAACTGTCACGGATATCATGTAAGACTCGCGGAAATTTCAGTGTTCTTGCCCGTTTTGAAATATATTTTGGTATATGAAGGTTGAAACGAAATATATATTCTGTTTCAAAACTATATTTCGTTGAGCTTCGCTGTTTGCAACATATATATTTAAAATATATTTTTGCCATATGGGTCATCATTTGTTAAAGTGCTCACAAGAGACTCGTGTGTGTTTGCCTTTCTAAGATCATTTAAACAATCACATTCATGTTTGTGCTGTTGCTTTGAATGACTTCTGTGATTGGAATTCATTTGATCATCACATGACTGATATTCAGACCAATCACGCAGCAGTTCAGTAAACAACACCTTTGTTTACCTTTACATTTATTCATTTATCTTTCATCCAAAGTGACTTAGAAATGAGGAGCATCATAAGCAATATTCTTAGACTCAGTCCCTTGTTTGACACTAAATTAGGACACAGTGATGTGAAAGTGAAACTAGAAGTCAATACTGAGACTAAATTTGGCCTCCAAAGCACATTTCTTTCCTCCAGTGAGAACAGTTCTAAATAAAACCAAGCTTGTGTCTGAATCAGAGTCGTGACGGTGGTCTCTGTCTGCGTACAGGAGGAGAGACAGCGGCTGCTGGCAGAACAACACCGACAGAAAGAGCAGGAGTCTCTTAAAATACAGACAGACACATCAAAACCAGACGATGATGAGGAGCGACTGCAGATCAACTCGACACACAGAAACCTGGAGGTACTTCTGCTGATTATGAGACGACTTAAAGAAACTGTGCTCACCCTCAGTTCATCCGAGATATAGATGAGTTTGTTTCTTCATAACAGATTTGGAGAAATATAGCATTAAATCAGTGGTCTCCTGCCGTGAATGGGTTGCAGTCAGCACGAGAGTCCAAACAGTGATAAAAACATTCACAATATCCACAAGTAATCCAAAAGCACCCAGTCCTCAGTCACATCTGGAGAAGACCAACAGGCTGAAACTCTGCCAGCATTAAGAAGTTTATAACTAAAATAAGAGTCAAGAATCCATTAAAACCGTACTCCAGTGAAAGTGCATCTGCTGTTGTCTCTCACAATAAAATCCAGCCACATGTGTTTAGAGCTGTTTAAATGCTGCTTGATCTGAGCAGATTTCTCTCCTGATTCACACCCGAACACTGACTCCTGGAGAAGGAGTAGTATGAGTATAGGGACTCAATGTATTTGGAGTTAACAAACATCTTAATGCCCTGGATGTGTTCAGCTTTTGTCTTCTCGGATGTGAACTGAGGACTGGAGTGCTGTGGATTTTGATGTTTTTATCAGCTGTTTGGACTTCATTCTGACGGCACCCATTCACTGCACCAGAGGACAGCAATGCAAGCATTTTCAGAATTTGAGAATCTCCTTTAATAGGATTAGATCATCATAGACAGCTTTACAATCACCCTTGTATTTTTAAAGTTCATGAAACCAAATGTTGATTGTGACGGACCCGAATGACTGACCTCGTTTGTTTGTTTGTTTTTAACATATAAGAAACGTTTTGGATTATTCTTTAACTTCAACGTCCTATGCTCATGACTGTACTCAGTCTAAAGTATATATGCTTTTTTCAAGTCAAGTCAAATTATTTCCCTAGCGCTCTCACACAGTAAGAAACAGGAAAATAACAGTGTTAATGTAAAAATCACCACTTATGAAACAAATTAAATTTAAGCTGCAAAGTAGCTCTAAGGGAAGACCAATAGAGTTATTATTCAGATCGATTAGTTTCAGGTTTTCGTTCCATCTGATACCCCACACAGTGCAGTCAAATCACTAACATACACGAAATTACACTGTGTTTGTGTGAGGACCAGACCAAAGTCTTTTTGTGTTTATCATGGTGAAAGAGACCCCCGTGAAAAGAGTGTTTGTTGACTATGAACATTTGATTTGACGTTTTAAATCAATTTGGCAAAAACGGCCAAAGAAACTGTTTGCCTGTTTACCATCAGTTTCCTGAATATGAAGTAGCTTTAGCTTCTGTAGGGATTGTGTTGCAAACACAAGATAAATAAAAAAAATGATACAAAAATAATAGCTTTGTAATGATTTAATAAAAAAAACAAACCCAGTATTCCTTCCACCAAACAACTGCTAGCGCCGCAGAATAGTTGTGGTTGCTACAAAGGGTTGCCGAGCGGACACACAACGTAAACAAGGTGGTGTAATTTGTAGAGCCTTGGCAACAGCTTCGAACGCGGCTCAGCAACAATAGAACTCAAGCACCGGAAACGCTCCGCTTTATAATTCTATGTTATCTATTTGTTTGTTGTTTTTTATTTAAAAAATAAAACATGATCGTTAAGATTGCATCTATTTGTTTTATATTAAAAAAATGGCCTCTAACCAACTAGCTTGCTCTATTCGTTTTCTATTTTATCTGTTTTCTTTTTATCTATTATATAATTAACAAAAAGCTTGTAGGTGCATAACTGAGACCTGTTTATAGCACCTTGCGTATCAGTGCTCTTTGGTTGCTTTGATTGCTCATTGTCCCTCCATTTGGAATAAAAGCGGCTGCTCAATGGCCCTCAAACGTAATGCACATGTGGTTTTCCATTAAGCAGGAGTCCCGCGGTCTCTGACGGGAATTGAACTGCGGGCCTCACGTGGAGGTTGGGTCACAACGTGTCGGGCTGTATGGGGGTCAATCTGTCTCCCCGGAGGTGTGGCGGCTTTCTGACCAAACGCGGAGGACGAGTGAAGACCTGGAGGAGGAGGTGGTTCATCTTCGATCTGGACCACCAGAGACTGGCCTACTACACCGGTGAGACACACACAAACACCTCCTGCACAGCCAATGCTGCTTTCACCAGCTCCATCTCTGCATTTGGGAACGCAATATCACTTTGAATCGCTGCATTAGCGCACTAAAGGATCTTCAACATATGATCCTGTGCTGAAATCTCACTGCTCTTCTCCTTGTTTCGTCAGAACTCGATGAGAAGAAACTCAAAGGCGTGATTTACTTCCAGGCCATCAAGGAGGTTTATTATGACCATCTGCGAACAGCTACATCAGTGAGTTCATAACCACACACACGAAACCCTAACCCTAAAAAAACCCTAATTTCAGATGTTTATTGTTGGTTCTCAGTCTCCGCGGCCGAGCCTCACCTTCTGCGTCAAAACCTACGAGCGGCTCTTTTTCCTCGTGGCTCACAGCGCTGAAGCCATGAGGATCTGGATGGACGTTATAGTCACGGCCACAGACGAACACAGCAGATACTGAGGAGCAGAGCACGCTGGGATACACTGTGACTGACTGACAGTAGTTTGTGTTCTGCTGCCACCTGCTGTTACACTACCAGAACACACCTCAGTGGCTTACACTTTATTTATTACGTTATATGTTCATTTTTGTCATATTTTGCTATTGAAAAGGGGGAAAGAATCCTGCAAAGGGTTAATAAATATTTACATTCCAAACAAGGTGTCAGAACTTACACATGTGACCGACTGACGCACCCGTTTCATTCAAGACAGAACCAGGAGTTCAGTGTTATTCTGTGTACACGGAGCAGGGGAAGGAAAAATATAAAGAAATATTACCGTGTTTTTATATTAAAGACAAACAAGCAAGCCCTGCCCAGATTTAAAAAGTAACTCAAAAGTAATGTAACACATCAATTTCCATAAAAAGTAACTAACGTAATTAGTTACTTTTTTAGGGAGTGATGCAGTATTGTAATGCATTACTTTTTAAAAGTAACTTTCCCCAACACTGCGATCTACGGGAACGGATAGCTTCCACATACCGCTGTCAGGGTGCTTGTGTAGGGTTAGATCAAGGTAAGGCAGTGTGTCATTTTGAAGCCACACTTTTGCCAGAGTGATGATTAGATACACTGTTTTGGTTTGCCGCGTTTAATTTGAGAATGCACGTACAAGATGATGCATCCGGTGTGCGATAGAGTTGAGCTGGCTGCACACTAGACGATTTTCAAATCTTAAAAGATTTTAAAACCATGGGAGACCACAGACATGAAGACATGTCAGTATAATGTTAGTATAATCCTCTGAACACACACACATAGATGAACACACTAGATGATTCGACCAGACCACAAGACCACACACTTGATGATTGTAGGAAAGATTTCACAGTGACACGAGATCTCACGGAAACTCGCAAGATCAAACATGACTAGAGAAGAAAAACAAATAGAGCACAATCGATGTTGTCAGCTGGCTCTCCCAGCACGCGTTCTGTTTCACAGTGAAAAAACAAAG